>PGSH02001397.1:0-53173 GCA_002915635.3 Ambystoma mexicanum | reverse complement strand
TCTACTACCCGGTGCAACTCCTCCTTGCAGCAGGATCTACGCCCTTACCGAGCCTGAGAACCTTCACCTGCGACAGTACCTGGACCAGTACTTGGCCAATGGTTTATTCGTCCATCGAAGTCCCCTGCATCCTCGGCTCTGTTCTTCGTGCCAAAAAAAGAAGGTGACCTCAGAACCTGTATAGACTACCGCGCTCTGAATCAGATAACGGTAAAAAACAGATACCCTTTACCTCTGATCCCGGAACTCCTTGACCAGGTGAAGGATGCTTGCATATATACAAAACTAGACCTACGGGGGGCTTATCACTTGGTACGGATCAAGGAAGGCGATGAATGGAAGACGGCGTTTTGCACTAAATATGGGTTATTTGAGTACCAAGTGATGCCTTTCGGACTATGTAATGCACCGGCCGCCTTCCAATATTTTATGAATGATGTCCTCAGGGAGCTCATTGACGTCTGTGTTGTCGTCTACATAGATGACATTCTTGTTTACTCCTCTTCGGAAGCAGATCACCGAAATCATGTTAGAACAGTACTTGAAAAACTTCGCCAACACAAACTATTTGCCAAACTTGAAAAATGTGTTTTCCATGCCACTGAAGTCGAATTTCTGGGTTTTATCCTGACACCCAAAGGAGTCCACATGGACTCGCGAAAGGTGGACGCTATTCTCAAATGGCCATCACCTACTTCTGTAAAAGGCGTTCAGAGCATGTTAGGCTTTGCCAATTTTTATCGCAGATTCATTCCGGAGTTTTCACGAGTGGTACAACCCATCACGGCTCTCTTAAGAAAGAATAAACGTTTTGAGTGGTCTGAAGAAGCTGAACAAGCCTTCCAAGAGCTAAAAGCCAAGTTTACTTCTGCGCCAATACTGAAGCACCCACGCCCAGATCTCCCTTATATCGTCGAAACCGACGCATCCAGCTTAGCAATGGGAGCGGTCCTCTCACAAAGAGACCCAGAGACTAACCAATTACATCCCGTGGCGTTCTGGTCTCGAAAATTCTCGGCGCCTGAGGTTAACTACGCCATCACAGACAAGGAACTGTTAGCTATTAATCCGCCTTTAAGGCCTGGCGTCATTATCTCCTTGGGGCCAGACACACCATCACGGTGATCACCGATCATCGGAATTTACAGTATCTGAAAACCGCCAAGGCTCAATCCTCTCGACAGCTCCGCTGGGCCTGTTCTTTGCCGAATTTGACTTTGTGATCACTTACCGCCCCGGCAGCAAAAATGGCAAAGCAGATGCTCTTTCCCGGATTGGAATGGGAGACACCATTGTCAACCAGAGCCTGTACCAATAATTCCTGAACAAAGGATCTTGGGCCTGATTTCTTCACAATCCATCGAGGACATTGAGGCAAAAGTTAAACAATTTCTGAACCCAACAGACTTGCAGAACTGGCTACAAAAAGGAATGGATTTTCACTTTAAACAATGACTTGCCTTATTTCCGAGGACGATTATTCCTACCACACGCCGATTTGCAAAGGCAAGTAATCTCCTGCTATCACGATTCATTGATAGAGGGCCACCCTGGCATTGCCAAAACAGAAGAGAAAGTGAGAAGACAATTCTGGTGGCATTCGTGGAGAAAAGACATAAATGAATTTGTGATGTCCTGTGGTGTGTGCGCTCAAAACAAGGGTCAAAAGAAAGACCGGCTGGTCTTCTCCAACCATTAGACATTCCACCGTCTCCCTGGCACACCTTTCTATGGATTTTATCACAGACTTACCCTCCTGCTCCGGGTACAACACTATTCTCGTTATTGTGGATTTGTTTTCCAAGATGGCCCACTTCATTCCGTTAAAAGGCTTACCCTCAGCTTCGGTACTAGCCAGAGAATTCCTTGAAAACATTGTCCGGTTACACGGATTCCCATCGTACTAATCTCAGATAGAGGAAGCCAGTTTATTTCCCATTTTGGCGTAGTTGCTGTCAATTGGCTCAAATCGATGTAAGACTCTCAACCAGCCATCACCCCCAGACCGATGGTCAAACTGAAAGAACTAACCAGACTCTCGAACAATATTTACGATGCATGCTACAACAGTCAGAGAGCAACTGGAAGGACATCCTTTGGATAGCTGAGTATGCATACAATAATTCCGTTCACTCTGGAACCGGGCAAAGCCCCTTCTACACTTTGTATGGAATTCATCCTCGAACTTCCAACCTCCATCCACCTCAAGATCTTGGAACACCCGCCGTGGATCAGTTACACACTGCTATTACCAAAGCCTTCAAAGAAGCTGCTGCACATTTACAACAAGCTAAGGAAAGGTACAAGAGAGGAGCAGATCAACACCGAAGCGAGGCCCCTCAATACCAGATTGGGGACCAGGTCTGGTTGTCCACCAAACACTTATCACTCAAAGGACCTCGCACTTTTAATCCCAAATATCTGGGGCCATATCCAGTTACGGCCATAATAAACCCAGTAGCTGTTAAACTAGGATTGCCAGCTCATATGCGAATACATCCTGTTTTTCACGTATCGCTTTTGAAACCCATGCAATCTGGAACCAGACTAACCAAACCTCCAGAACCAATTCAAGTGAATGGAGAACCTGAATTCGAGATTAAAAACATTTTGGACTCTAAGATCATCAGATCAAAGCTGTTCTACCTGATTGACTGGAAGGGTTACGGGCCTCAAGAGAGGTCATGGGAACCCTATGACCACGTCCATGCTCCTCGTCTAATCAAGAAATTTCACCGAACCTTTCCGGATAAACCAAAACCCCCGGGGAAGACAATTTTGGAGGGCCTTGAGGGGGGGTGCTGTCATGAGCACTACTCCCGAGGAGCCAGGACTGGCCCAGCGCCCCGGAAGCAGACCCTTCTTCCACATCTCCGGACCCAGCAGACCCCTACAGGGGCCCTTTGGACCGTGTCCTGGCGCCTTGGCGCCAGGCTCATAAAGGACTTCAGTCCCGGCGCATTAGGCGCCGGCTCATATTGATAAACTGTGTAATAATGCTTGGTGGACTTACCTGAGGCAGACCATGCTGCATACTTACCCGAACAATCCAGTCTGGCTGAAGTCCCCAGCCATCAGGGCTGGGAGGAACTATTTCCTCTATTCAGGAACTCTTTTCTTACCTGGGTGGGGCCGGTGGAAGAACACACACCTGAAGCACTTCTCTGCTATTTAAACCACGCCGATGGAATACACGTGCTTCTCCGTTATTCTGCATCAGCAGCAGGATGCTCACCGAGTCGGCTCCTGCATCCTGGCTCCTGACACGCCCGCCAGCACCCGGAACACCTGCAAACAGACAAGAAAAGAGAAGGCGAGCATTAGAAATTATACTTACCGGAATCCGGCCTCAGCAATCCTACCTCCGACGATCCTGCAAAGGAAAGGTACAAGATTAGCAGCGCTCTCAAACGCTCGCAGCCGCGCCGCCTTGCCTTACTCATCCGTGGCCTCGCCGAACTCCACCGCGGCCACGACGCCGGCAGCATCTCGGCACCTGAAAGACAGAAAAAGACAGTCATTAGAGGTGCCCGCTCTAAAGCGGCCACATTTCTTCCACTTACTTACGTGCCTCATCACGCGCGACAGCGGCTGTGTCGCCGGCAGCATCTCGGCACCTGTAAGCAGAAAAAAGACAATCATTAGAAGTAAGCAGTCGCTTTTCTTTCACTTACCTTCCTCCACCCGCGGCTACGACGCCAGCTACATCCCAGCACCTGCATAAGAGGAATACATGGTGAGCACTACTAAGCACGGAAAACAAATACTCACCAAGAGACTTACCTGCTTTAGGTTTCTGGGCCCCGTCCTGTGGAGAAAAGACACTCATACTTACGGCTACCGCAGGAGAGACGAAAGGACACAGTGTCCGCAACTATTTCCCATCCAGTGACGTAACTGGATTCTACGCACCCCTGCACCTGAAGCAGGATGGAGAGCTCATCTTTACAATACCTAAGGTGAGAGCTCGCAGAAACCAAGTTGGGGGTCAAGAAGAGTGAGAAACGGGAGATTGGTGGGAACACATATCCACCCCAGCTGGTAATCAATCCCTTTTCTTCCACCTGCAGAAAACTTACTCTACAAGCCAGGCAATCCAAATTCGGAGGCCCCGTCCAGAGCATCTTCCGGCCCCTGCGCCTCACGATAGAGAAACGGTAGCAATTCCAGTTCGGGTCAGGCGTCTCTAGTGGGAATCAGGTGAGCGTTAACAACCACATAATTTGGATATGGGCCCGAATAAGAAATAATTTCATATCTTATCAGTCTAGCAGAGAGTGAGGTGTTGCGTTCTGTGCTATTTTATTTAGGTCTAGTGGCATGTGGCACCATCGGAATTAAAGTATCCCCAATACCATTCCTTCCGTTTGTTTCAGCGGACAGCAGGCACGCCGCGACAGATTGCAAACATCGTGGTAGTGCGCGCGCTACAGGGTCCAGCGGCAGAATAAAAATAGCCGGCACGGCCTATTTCTTCACCTTGTTCGCTGTGTCAAAACAGGACAATGCACATCCTGTCATTCTTTCATACAAACAATCTAAAAACTTTTTCATAATTTGGTGTGCCCAAAACTGGAGGCAGAACATTAATGCAGTTTCAATTGATCAACGCTCTCTGACATTCTTTCGTTCGCACTGTGAAAGGTATCGCGCATCCTTCTTAGTTAATAGACCTTGGCGTTCACAATTAAGCGCAAATTACCGATCCACTGCCGGCAATTAGAAGCCATGCCTATTATGGGTCTGACTCCTTTCTGTGTCTTTTGGAATAGGCATACAAGAAATACTTTCTATGTCGTTCTGGCGTTAGCCTTCTCCTGCTCTTTCAAAAGTAGGTTAGCCCAAATAAGCCCCCTCTTTTGATTATATTGAAACTTCTTCAAACTAGCTTTATGACGCATGTGGCCGCTAGGTGTGACAGTAGTAATACGGTGCGTCTTTTACAAATCTCTCTGTATCAGCAGCGATAAACAGATTATCTATGTTTTGCAATAGTTGACACCCCACTGGTAATTCTATCATGTCTACGCTGCTCTTTTAACGCTCTATCGTAAATACTTGACTTTCTGTATATCCTTGGTGGAAAGCCGGCGTGAGATGTATAATGATCGTCCCCCTAACGTGAACGCGTACAAATATCTACTGTCCTTGTCGCACCGGAATGCTAAAGAAAGGCATTTTTTAGATCAATTACACTAAAGTATTGTCTGCTGCGGCAGGTATCATTGTCAGATATTGTAGTGACGTCTGGGACAAAGGAAATTGTGGATCTACTACTTTGTTTAGCGGCGGCCGCAATCAATTATGAAAGCGATATGGTACTTCATTGCCTCCTTTCTTATACACTGGACGGAATCGGGCTGTTATATGTACTGCCTGTATTTCTTCAATTACCCCTAATTTCACCAAATCTGAAACAATACTTTTCAATCCTCGTCTCTCCGTTAGCCGAAATTTTATACTGGGGAATTTGCGGGCAGTGTTAACTCCTTCTTTCAAAATGATCCTCACTGGCTCTATCTTCAAGCATCCTACATCGTTGATCATGCATCGCCCATATACAGGTTGGCACTTTTCTTAACTTCTCCTGGCAAAGTTTCAGACATGAATTCTGACACAGGGGCATCTTGTGGGCAAAATCGTCAAGAAACACCCCGTCTGACGTGCAATGTATAAATCGCCACCTAGCTTTTTCAACAAGCTTAATCCCAACAAGTTTTCTCCCACAATTTCTGTTAGGAGAAAGGGACAATGTTCAGTGAATGGTCCTATAGTAACTGGGACTGGTTTTGGGACACTGGTTTTATGACTGGTGTACCTGCGAACCCTATACGGAACATTCTTTTGCCCTGACAGTGGTATTCCGGAACCAAGTGATGGTCTATTGAACACTTTTGCGCTCCTGTATCTACAAGGAAGAGCGTTGCCTCCTCATTCCCGACTCTTCATTTCTACGTAGGGGTCCCTCTTTTGATTCATGGGAATAAGACACTGGTTCCGACCCCTGCCCTGGGCTGTCCTATTGGGGAAATAACACATCATCCGATGTGTAGTCACTATTTATTACTGTAATACGTAATTTGGCCTGCGTATTGAAAATGTTCCCATTCTTTCCTCTATTCCCCCACTCTGATTCCCATACTGTTGGTTTTGCTGACGCCTGACTCTGGTTAGGAGCACTTTGGTTTTGGGCTTGGTTTTTTATTACCTTCATTATTGTGGTGCTGCTGCATACCATTCCTATTTAGTCCATTCGCTCCTTTGTGCCGCTCTGTGCTGTCTCGCTGGCCAGTTCCATTTCTATTCCTGTAAATGTGGACATTGCGGCTCGCCAGTGTCCTTTCCTCTTACAGTATGCACCACTGATTTTGGTCCACAATGGCCCCCCATGCATGATTCGAATTACTCCTTCCTTGTGCGTGTCCCTCTTCCTCTATTATTGTCCTGCTTACTTGCCTGCAGTAACACCCTTGTTTCAAATTTACTCTATCTTTCTCCTCCTGGTCTTTCCCGCATTCACTCTCGTCTTGTAATATTGGGCCATGTGCAATACTTCACCCAGCGTTTTTGCTTGCCATGCACTTTCTGATGTCATTATTAGGTTCTGAATTGGAAGTCTCAACCCCCTCACATATTTATCAACAAATAGCCTCTTCCCCGCTTCCGAGCTCACATCCTGCCCACTGAAGTCTGCGAATACTTCTTCGAAACCTATTGAAATAATCTGTGTAACTCATTCCTTGCTTTGCACAGCATTGCAGTCAACTTGTCCCATTGAATTATTTCTCTTGGACAATTTTCTTTTAATTTCTGTATTATGCGTGCTGGTAATGCTACCATGTTCGCTCCTGGTGTCCGCTCCAACCGCTTTATTCCTGTCTTCTATCACCAAGTCGCGCCCATGTGGCGCCATAGGCCATTACGTCATCCACCTTTCTTATTTGCTTCCAATATGTCTGTTGGCAGGATCACTGGGAATATTAGGTCTATGTCACCCATGGTAGCAACAGATGATTGCAGGCAGGATTCTACTTCCTTGTAAAATCCTGCAGGATTCTTTCTTTAATATCGGGAATCGTCTGCTTTATGTTGTTCACCTCCTGTCTGGAAAAGGGGACATGCCCATATTGGGCGGTATAATGGGCTGGCGTTTACCTGCGCCGCTACGGTGCCCATTGCGGGAACCTCTGCTTTTGACACAAAGTTAGGTGGACCTCCCTCATTAGGGAAATGCCCCACTTACTGTCCTTCCCCCTTCTCTCATGTGTACACATATTCCCAGATCAAAGCATAGGGCTGTTTCCCCTGTTCCCTGCTCTAGTGCTCTTATATACTGCCATTATTTTGGGTGGGCTGGCCTTGTCATTTTTTATATCCTTATCTATTAGATGTTCAGCCATCGACTGCAGTGCTTTTCTTTTCATGGGCATGGAATAATCATCAAATATCTCGTTTATCTCCATTGTGGGGATACTAGGATCCAACATCCATCTTAACGCCTCTCGTATACATACTTTCAATTTGTCGCCCCTCTGTACTGACGACATTGAATGTCGTCGCTTTATATATGGCTCTTCCGCTTCCTTCCTATCTCTCCCGATATCCTTACCCCTGTACCCAGGTGCAGTAAACATTTCAGCATAATCATTATCCAATTCATTTTTAGCTCAAAAAGTCCATACACATGTTCCCTTACTTCTTCATCTCTTTCTCTACAGCGTGCTAATGCATTCAAGTCTAACAATTGCTGCGGTGGTAATTTCCCAATTAACTGTTTCCATCTCTCCACCAAATATTCACCCATTCATTCCACACTACCTGTCTTTCGTTGCTTCTTCGGAAGTCATACATCGAAGCCAATGCTGCCGCCCCATCATTCCCATCTATATACATTTCTGCCTGTTGCTACAATTCCACCTTCCTTTCTTTGCTGATCGCACTGCGAGTTACCCTTGTGCATCTACTTTGTTCAGTCCCGCCTCTCGCCCCCGTAGTTTCAACTTCAACCCCTGGAGGGACGGACGGTACCGAGTCTGTATCTAAGGCGGGAGGTGCGGATGGGACAATAGGAACGGGGAGTGTCTGCTGTGGGCCTGGTTGGCTAATAGGAAGTGCTACATGCGCGGTCTGTGGCTGTGGGAGGGCTTGAGCTATGGGAGGGAGAGTTTGAGCTACAGCAGGGGCTTGAGCAATAGTTACTGGCACGTTTGGCCTCGCTTCTGATATTGGGCCTTGTTTTGTATGGATCAATATGTTTTCCATCACTTCATCTGCTATGTGCAATTCTCGTTGTGGGTATATTTTTCTCTATGTTCAACTGGTCACGTCTACCTGACCTCCTTATACTCTCCGTCCACTCCTCCTCCTCCTTTTCTCCCGCTACTTCACCTTTCGATTTATGCCTGCGCGCATGCTTTCGCTCTACTTCTAAATCGGAGCATTGCTTCCCTTCTCCAGTCCTTAACGATATCAAATGCTGCGGGACACGCTTTCTTTCTTATCAACACCCTTTCCAGGTTATCTATTCTCGCTATCTCAAAACTACCATTTATCGGCCACTGATGGTCTTGTTGCTTTCTGGTTTGCCTATGCCAAGTCTCACAGAATATTATCGCTCCCACACCATACTTCACATACATCTCATACGCCGGCGTTCCCCCAGGTGGTGCAATTTGGCCATCTTCCAAAGATTGTCTACCGCAGCGGAAAAACCCAGCTAGGGTGGACAATACCCCAGGCATGTTTCACCTTCCCCTTGGTTAATCAACCTTACCCAGGGCGTTTGATTTTGCAAAGTCAACTCTCGACCAATATCAGGGTTATTTTGAATCAGGGTATGACTCACCTGATAAATCAATTTGTCCTCCAGGACACAATTCTTCTGTATACTGATGCAACCAATGACGTTGTGTCTGCATTTCTTGGCTTATGCCTCATTTTGGGACCCTCGCCTCCTTGTTCTCTAGCCAGATACATCGATCAGGGATCAGATGTGTGCAGATCTGCAAAGTAATCTCTCATCACTTCTACAGGGCGCCCCGAACACCTCTTGATCCCGGCTCGATCGTCCCGTCCTCGTCGTTCTCCGCCTTTACTCTATTACAATGTACAAGTGGGGGAGCGTCCCTATTCGGGCGCCATCTTGAAAGGGGCCCCTAGGGGTCCCTCGCGTTATGGAAACAAGGCAAGTCACCACACACGATAGATACGCCAGACACGAGGTTGTATTCCCATAGCTAGGGTTTATTGCAAACCAAATAGTCTCAGTGGGCCAACTTGGTCTCACGCCCCGCAACGTGTATCTCTAGACCTCAAGGGACGCAAGAGAGTGAATTTCGTACATCAGTTACATATATACAAAATGCATATCATACAATCAGCTGTGACATGTTTAACACCCCCCTTTATTGGGTTTCTTTGAACTCGGTTTGATGATGGACACTTCCGACGAATATGACACCTTCAAATATCTATTCTAGTAACAATATGCAACCTTGCAAGTGCAGAGACATCTTTTCTTTGTTGAACAGAACACAGTGCTTCTGTTCTTGTAAGCGAGCTACATACGGGGGAAGAGTCACATTCCAGACCTTGCTATCTATGAGGTGCTATTTGTGTCCTGGGAGCCGACACGCTCTACAGGGCTCGAAAAACGAGACTGGCTGGCAGCTGTGAAATGATTAAATGCTCTGCGGCTCTGCTTCAAGGCTACATTCGAGAGGGAGCCGGGCATTCCTTTCCGGAACTGCCTACGTTGTGTTTCAACAAACTCTTATTAGCCTGGCGGCCTTGCGGCCTTGTCCTTTCACGTTCAGACAACAATGTTAACAGTTGAGCAGAGTAAGCAGAAATGTGCTGCGAAGCAATTTGAACAGAAAGCAATGAGCAATCGTTAGAAAACAAAATGGCGATCCTTGTTACATCAAAATGGCCGCTCATTTGGTCAAACTCGGAAACCTGTATTTCTATTGTTTTGTACATGAGACGGTTGTCCTTCGGCCACCAAAATACGTTTGCCGTCAATCGTGAGAGGTGTTCATTTTTCTAGACCGACAATGAGGGAATTCATCGGAATGGTTAGTTATTGTAGGCAATGGGTCACCAGGTTTGCAGCCATCATGAAACCCCTCCAAAATCCTACCCATGATTCGACCCCCGTACCTCTGCATGGTGACAGGAAGCAGATGATGATGCTGCTGATGATGTGTCCTAAACCCTACCTCATTGTTACTGACCCCGGAAGAGGGAGAGCCTCATGACTGCCAGGTAGTTGTAGACACACTTTTGTCTCCTCATACTGAACTGGTTGATGTGCCTCTGACAAACCCAGAGGTCATCCTATTCATGGATGGTTCATGCACCCGCATCGCTAAGACTTCAGAACTGGTCTCAGGGTATTCGATGTGCACCCCCCATTCAGTCATCGAAGCATACCGACTGCCCACTAACAAGTCAGCCCAGTTAGCGAGCTTGTTGCCCTTGCCTGTGCGTGTACTCTGGCCCGCAGTAAGTCTCTAACTGTGTACACCAATTCCAGTTATGCCAATGAGGTGGTTCAAGATTTCAGTGTTCTCTGGAAGCAGCGTGGATACTTGACATCCACGGGTACCCAATCCAGAATGGAAAGTATGTGGCAGCCTTGTTGGATGCCCTGCTTCTCCCGGCCGCTATGGCAATTGTGAAGTGCCTGGGACATGACCCCTCCCAGTCCTTTACTGCCCTAGGAAACAATATGGCGGTCTGTTCAGGCTGCGCCACGGCCCTCAGAGGGCCCCTGGCTCCCAATGAATGTCTTGTTTCTGTTGCAGTTCCACGGTCATCCATCCTGTCTCTTGCCAGTTTTGCAATTCTCCAAGATCAAGCTTCAGAGACTGAGAAGGTGACCTGGATTCAGTGTAGGTATAGCATGGGAGCAGACTCCTTGTGGCGCTCCGCAGACGGCCGCCCTTCTCCCCTATCTGGTCCGCGAAGCTCATCAGAGGGACCCATTCAGGTAAAAACCTGATGATCATGCTACTCTAGAGAGAGACTGGGTAGCGTTCGGTTTGGCCTCTATGGCCCAGCACCACTGTGAACACTACATCACATGTTTGTCATATAATGTTGGCAGAGTGGTACCCACAAGTCTTATCTACATGTCCCTGAATGGTTAATCCTGCATGTGCAAATGGACTTTATACAACTCCCCACCTGTCTGTGTTATCTGTATTGCTTGGTGATAGTAGGTGTGTTTCAGGTTGGGTAGAAGCTTACCCCTGCAGAAAGGCAGATGCCAACACTGTGGCCAAAAAGCTTGTGGCCGAGTTCATACCCGTTTTACTGGCCAGGTTATCCAGGAAGTGTGCAAGGCACTCAGGACAACCCAGCAGTTCCACTGGGCTTACCAACCATGCTCCAGCGCACACGTAGAATGCTGCAACAGCGAACTTAAGTTGAAGCTTTCAAAATTCTGCAAAGATACTGGCCTAAAGTGGCACCATGCCCTCCCAGTGGTGTTGCTAGCAATGAGGAACACTCCCAGTGAAAACATAAGCTACTGCCCACATAATCGTCACAGGGTGTCTGATGAGAATGGGAACTACTCCCCCCATGGTTCCTCGAGCCTTGAAATTGACCTTCGAGGAAGACACATGAATACAGTAATGTCGCACGTTGATTAAGACTGTTCAATCTCTCCACACACAGGTCTGTGAGACCCTGCCCGAACCAGCAGTGGGAACCAGCACTGTCCTGTGACCGGGACACTGGGTCGTGGTGAAGATTCATCATTGAAAGACTGTTGCCCAGCCGAGCTGGCATGGCCCATTCTAGATCCTCCTGGCCACCAACTCAGCTGTGAAGTGTGACAGAACCCCTGTCTGGATCTATGCCTCCCACTGACTCAAGGTGTCACTGCCACCTGATGAAATCACCACCGAGACAAACGATTTTCTTGGGCCACACACCACCACTGGCCAGAGCTCCGACGCCACTGCTTGTGTCACCGCAAAAACAGCCAGTGCCGGAACCGCCCTGCATTCCTGGAGCACACCAACCATTATCGACAAGCCAGAGCCTGACCTGCCATTAGCCAGTACATGCACGTACTGACAGCAGAACCCACAACTACAGTCTTTCACCATCATGAGAGCCCTGCAAGGGCTATTGCTGAAGCTCCTCCAGCAGGTGGTCTCAGCCCCGGAGTGAACCACTCTGATACAAGTTCCCTGTTTATCCACTACCTCAGGAGCCTGACAACTCTGGACCTGTCAACCCAGCCAGCTCCAGATACTTCCTGTAATCCCAAGGCAGAGTACCAGAGGTACCTAAACACTGAACATAGTGGCACCTGGGCAAGTACCTCGCCACACAACCCAGCTTATCAGTCACCATGAATCCGCCAGTTGAGGCAGCTCCTGAGCATAGAACAAGCCTCTGTGCCACTGTTAGGCAGAAACCTGTGCAGTTCCCTTAGGGACCACTGCAAAAGGCTTAAGACTATATGTGTTGGCAGTAAACTCAATTAGTAACAGTCTGCACCACCCAGATTTACCTGGTATCTGTGGCTGGGCAGTCAGACTTCTCTCAAGATGAGTTAGGCAGTATATAGAGTATACACAATAGGTACAGAGATACAGTAGCACAAACAAACACTGACCAGAGCTTTGGTGTAAAAGTGTATACTTATTTATTTAAAGACACACTTGTAAATTACACTAGCACACAAAGAGGTAAGTAAATTCAACACACAGTCACTATTATATATATATATATACAACCCTGATTACTTATTAGACAAGTCTTAATGAGAAACACCACTTATTTTCAGACAGAGGTGAGCGCTTAACATAAGATGGCACTCTAATAAGTTATATAAAAAGGGAGGAAAAAGGCAAAGTTATGAAAGCACACAAATTTCAATACTTTTCAAAGAACCACAGTGAGGCAGGTTAGGCAAAGTCTACTGGAGAGCAAGGAAGTTCAAATGCCAGGCCCACTCTTAGAGAGAGCAAGCAAAATGTGTCCAGGATCACACAGTGGGGTTATGCCCAAAGAGTCTTTGTAAATAGTTCACAAAAGATTGAGATCAAGTCAGGAAAAGTTAGTTAACAGGCCCCAGGCTAACCCAGGTTAGAAAGTCGAGGATTTACTGTCACCCCGAACGATCTGTCGCAAGGGAAGCCAGGCGAAACACAGTACCTGAAATGGGAAGAATGCTCCAGCGGGGGCAGTTGTTCCTGGCAGCGGGTGCAAGTCAGTGTTTTGTCCAGAGGAAGAGGAGGTCTCGACGTGGAGGAAAGATGAAGGTCATTGCACTGCCAGGGAAGAAACCAGCCGCGGAGTTTCCCGGTTACAAGGTACTACCCTTTTCTTCGCGGTAGTGGTAAACCGTGGTATTCCGGTTGCCGGGGTGCTTGGCACGGGCAAGGCGGCCACGAGATGGTCCAGGAAGGCAAAAAGACGGGCAAACTGGTTATCCCCACCAGTCAAAGGAAGAAGACTCTCCGGGCTGGAGATCTCCTCTGTCGTCGGGAAAAGTGGTGAGACGGTTCAGCAGGGCTCCACCGGTGGTGTCGTCGTTGCAGGTCGGCTCGGCTTCTCCCTCCTCGGATTCTTTAGGTCCTGTGGCGACTTCTGAAGTTCCAGTCCCCAAAGCCCTGCTTTTATGCAGAAAACCCCCATTCATTCAGCCTAGCTGTCACTCAAACATGCTAAGTGGTGAGCCGGGCGGCTCACCACTTGGGCCAATCACACAAGAGTGCGACTTGAGTTGCCGAGGCAACTCAGTCCAGGGTGCCTAAACCCCCCCTCCCACATCCCCTGTGGTACCCAGACAGAGTGGCACCACTTTTGGAGGCTTCTGTGGAGAAGCCCGCCAAAAAGTGGAACAAAGGGCTCGACTTGGGTTGGAGTCACAGGAGCGAACACAAACGCCATTTTGGAACCAAGTTTCGGCAAAAAATACCAACCGGTGAATTTATATTAATTTAATAAACCGACGGTATGTTCGAGGCTATATTTAAAAGTGGTAGCCTCGAACAATGGGAAAATCCCATAGGAACATATTCGCAGTCGAAATGTAAAAAGTAGTATCCACTGCCACCAGCGAAAACTCGGTCGGGGGAAACTGGACAGTTCCCCCTCGAACAACAGACCCCGGGGCAATCGAATTGCCCCGACCAGTACGTCCACAATATGATGGTTTGTACTGGTTCTGTTCACAATTTAAGACTAGTAAAGCCAATGGTGACTTTACATGCCCTGGGAGACAGTAGTCAGTCCCAGGGTATGGAGTCTATGTTTGGGGGTCGCTACGACACCCCTGGGTTACTGCACGGAGGGTGCTGTGTAACCCACATATCAAAAACACATGAAACCCTATGGGGGAAAGGACCCCATAGCCCATAGAACACATACAAAGTCAAAGGAACCCTCAAATCATGTCTAAGAGTGGGAGAGAAAGGGTCTCACTCTTAGCAGGAGAGAAAAATAAACCCCAAAAATCCAGCAAAGCTGCTGGGGGACTCACTAGGTTTGGGAAATTAGCCTTTACAGAGAATTCTCCCTAACAGCCAAAATGTCCCCGGCGCCATGCAGTATTGCCATGCTGCTACCACCTGCTGGTCTTTATTTCTGTCTCCCTAACCCTCCTATTTGTCTGGCTTTGGTGACTGTGAATGCTGGTGGTCTGCAGAAAATGTGCGCCATTGGAAATCTTGCCACTGAAACTACTGTTTGTCCTTTAATTCTTCTGCTGGAACTTTGGTTTCGATTTTGAATACTGCCACAGAAGTATCAGCTCTTTTGAACCTTCACCTTTCACTCAACCTTTCGTGGTCATGAAAAGGACTTTTTCACTGGAACTGCCTATTGAAAGCATTGACCCGCAAGGACATTTGAACCATCCAAATTGTGTTTTGCCATTGGCCACTACCTCACCAGCAGGTAAAGGGACTATCCACCCAAAGACAATACCGGGCCTGGGCATACTGTGTAAACCAGTGCCCTCAGGGAGCCTCACCAGAACAAAATGCCAGGCTGTCTGTCATTGTAGTAATTGTACGCCTCATGCTGATTTTCAATGTGAATGTGAGTGTCTCTTTCCGCACCTCCTGCAACGATAACGAGGGCCCCACAGCACATTGCTGGGCCCTACTTGCACCTCTCATGGCAGTATGCCTGCATTTTCAACCTGATCGACTCTAAGGTGTGCACACGCTTGCCCCATGATATGTCCACCCAGTTTCCCATCTCTCCCATATCCTTCCAGTGGGGAGACCTCTGCCTCAGACCCAAGTCAACTGACCAGCTCACTGACCGAGGTCCCTGTAGAAATGCTACGTCCCACAAGGAGCTTGAAGGGCCCCTGAAGCCTGCCTCCTCTATGCTGGTTATACGAAAGCCAGCTGCACGCCGCCTTGCATCCACGGCTACAGGTCTCCTATGCCATTTTGACTATGGGGGCCAGTACGTGGGGACAAGTAAGTGTCATTACTACACTTAATCCATCCGAGCTAGCATAGTGATCCACAATGTCACCATTGCTTTTGATTTCTGATTCACCCCCACCCAGTCTGGATATACAGCCAATTCTGAGGCGTACTTTTATCTGTGGATTAAAGCTTACTCATGGCTACTTAACAACTGGGAAGGGAGTTGTTACCTAAGATACATAGTGCCGGCAGTGTGTCATACTCCCACATTCCCGCTCTACCCAGAACAAAGAGAGCCTCAGGGTGGGGGACATCCTTTTCCATAGAGGGATATGTAATGCCAGGTCTAGGGGTCCAAATAAACCAAGACCACCTGTCCAAGCTGTCAAACATGGTAAAAGAAATTGCAATTGCAGCCACTGTGGCACTGTCCTTACTATCCCGTCAACAGTTGGCCATCCGTACCAGAATCGCATGGCTCTACACATTATACGTAAAAACGAATGCTGCACATTCATGAAATGAAATGAAATTAAATTTTATTTATACCGCGCTCCACTGACCCTGCGGCTTAAGGGCGCCAACAAACAAACATTTACAGAAATAAAATAGCCCAAACATTGAGCACAAAAAACATAAACTCTCTGAAAAAAGGAAATAAAACAGTATATGTTAAAACATTCCATGGGAGATAACAAAAGAGCAAGTCAGTTCAAGACAATTCGCAATTTAGTGGCAGGGACATTTGTATTCAGATTTATACTTCTGTTAAAAAACAAAGGTAGACTACTAAAACCGCATCCAACAACGATATAGTCAGTATTATCGGTAGAACACCAGTAATTTAACTGTATTCGCAGAAGAACTTTCAAGTCTTGGGTTCTCACAGAGTTAGGGCCCACTTTATGATTAAGCCACAACAAGATCTTATTCTTAAGTGCCTCCCTAGATTCAAATTCCCTAGGCTTGTCAACATTTGTAATGATGATATTCTTTGGGTCCAGAACAAAGTTCCTTAGACTTGGATCCATAATTTCAGCCATCGTTGATTTATTTTGACGAATAACCTTGGATAATACGGGCGTAGAAAATAACGGAGGCTTAACTGAGTTCGAGATGCTCTACACTGGCACTACACCCCCAAGTCTGAACCAGGGTGGACTGACTACCTTGGCCTGATTACGCCACTAATATCACTGACATTATCACCCACATTCATAATACGTTTGCTAGCTTGCACAACGATGAAGATCCTGGTTGGGACTTTGGATGATGGATCCTAGGAGTGCTGAGTCCATTGGGCACCTCTATCGGGCAGATCTTGCTCATAGTAGTAGTTGCTCTCGTAGGATTATCATGTCTGTCCATGGTATGTAAGGTTGTCTGTGAACGAGCAATCAACTCCTGCATTGACGTTACTCCCACGGCAAAAGTCATGTATTGCCATGTTACCGAAAACACAATTTGCTATGATGTGCCTGATTGTGACATCTACTCCACCAATAAGATAAATAAATGAGACTGGGGTGATGGTCTCATAGGAGGGGACTGTGGAGGAAAATATTAAATACAGTATAAACATACGAAGTACCCCTCCAACCCTCCCTCTTGTATAACCTTGTATTCAGCTGGCACTCGCCATGTTATATTATGGTTCACACACACACATTGCAAAGCACTAACCACCACTGTGCATGTCACTTTCAAAGATGCACCCCCGCACAGTAGTAACAAATGCTCGCTTTCCACCTATCCACACGTCCGATGAATATCCTGTTTGGCACTGGTAAGCGTGTTTCTCACTCTTGCCTTTCTGTTCAAAGAGGCACTGGCTAGCGGATGTCATCACGTACAAGGGCTTTGGCCTGCCATTGAGGCGAGCGTGAGATGTTTTATCCAGTACTGCTCTCTCCTGTGCCACCGTTTGTAGATAACACTAACAAGTACTGCTGAATGCAGCTGGCATTAAAACACTGTAAAAGAGGGATTGTCCCTCGTCAGCAATAAAGTGGAAGGTGTAACCTTGCCAAACAGAGACCACCCCCTTTCCATTGAGACCCATGGATTCTTGCAGGTATAAGAGAGCAGAACAGTGGTGGTATGGGATCTTATGCCGCCGTCTGTTTTGATGTTGGATGTTTGTCTGCTTAACCGATTTAGCTAATAAAGTGTAAATCGACCCGCCAGCGTCACCAGTGGTCCTTATTTGTCCACTACAGGAGCAATGCACAACAAGATGCTAAGAACGCTGTCTCTGTTGTGTTTTCCTTCCGAACGTGCATGTGCAGAGCTGAGCCTGCCTCTCCTTGTGCTTGTGTAGTGGCTGCAAGATGGCAGTGGCCAGCCGAACAGGTCTTCGTACAGATAACTAGCCTGCCTTCCTGCGCTCCTGGGTTCATGGAGCCACCGGTGCCAATGTGTAGAGCTTCCAGGCTCCCCTCCCAGGTAAGGCGTCTCTGCATGTGCGGGTGCACAACACTCACACTGATGAGCAAACACATACCGGTCGACTCACCTGCATGTGGCGGGCGACATCCACGATAAAACCATTACCTTCACCCACCATTCCCCTTGCCCATCAATAGGTGTAAATGTTAGCACGACCTCACAAGTAAATTCTTCTTGTTTCACTGTCACAGGACCTCCTTATTGTAATCCTGAGCATTTTGAACAACTATACCTCCGCCTTTGTCAGCAGGTTTTATGATGATGGAGTTGTTCTTCATTTTTTGTAACGCCAGATATTCTGGTTTTGACAGATTAAACTTCATGTGTTCATTAGCTGCCAGAATATTGTTCAGACCTTTATTAATCACGGCTTAAAAAGTCAACAGCTCTTTGGGCATGGCATGTCTTTAGTAAGGAAGGGGGGCAGTAGATTTGACATACAATAATGGACTAGGTGCCTCTGCCGTACCACAGCTATCAAAATATACATTTAAAGGATAGTTCCGGGACTTTTTTTTTATTGTCCCTACGGGTCGGCCATGTGTTTGTAAGCATAAATCGGTAGATCGTAGGAAACTTTCCTATGGACCTTACCCGACTTTTCGCCCATTATCGCACTCGAAATCAGCCTCCATTTTGTGATAATCCTATCATTCCGCCGCATCGACCTGGCTCACCTGCCTTTGCGGCACTAAATCAAATCCCCCGCCCCTGAGCCTGACATCAGCAGACGCGTACTGCCCATTCAAGCACGCTCGTGTCAACAATCGCTGCGCCTCAGCTATTGACGTGTTGCCATGGAAATGGCAGGACGCCTCTTTCCCCAATAAGTATAAACAGACCGTTTCACAACACACAGCAGCAGATTTTCGATTCCATTCCTCTCTCTGTGTTACTTTGAGTATTCTGTGACTCGTTTCAGTGCTCTGGTCAGCTACCTTCGCCGCTTGTAGCCCGTGTGAACACCTGTACCATCTCTGTAAATTATTTTACTATCTTTACCGCACAATGCCACAATAATGCCGTATATGTACGAGCCCGAGTACACCGAGGAGAACTACTGAAAGTCAAGCACGCGAAACGATGGGGATTCGGACGGCAGTTGGAGGACCAGTCAACGGATGAAGAGCCTGGACCATGTCGCATGGACGGCGTCTCCACCTGGTGCACGTGCAATCGGTGCGAGCTAATGCCAACTGAGGAGGAGAACTGCTGCTGCCGTGAAAATTCCGGTGCTTGCCTACATTTCGGAAAGCGAGCAAGTCTGCAGGAAGGCGAGCAAAGTCCGCAATGCATCACGAGCTGCCAGAGTTCAGGGAAGCCTGCCTCTCACGGACCGTGTTGAGGATGATGATGGTGCTTATGCACGAACTTCGCGGCACTTTCGTCCGCGTAATCCGAGTAACGAGTAAGTATACTCTGTTTGTGATGTCAGTGATGCCACCACTATTTCATGTCGTCTCCCACATATAAAATTGCATTACATATCATTCGAACGCATGTAAATTTGTTCCATATAGTGCATTTTCTAGATATAATTTTTTCTAAGAAAAATGACATGTGTTACCTGATCGACATTGATAAGAAAGTTTGGTCAGTTTAATACAGTTTGCATCTTTTTTTTCACAGGTGTACAGGCTGGTGGCCTATCGTTGCTTCACTTGGTGGCTTCACGGAGCTCGACACCGCGTTCGGAGAGTAATACCTGCCTTGCGGTACTTGCCATTAGACAAACATTTCCCCAGTGACAGTGGACAATACCGCGGATTTTCCTCGATGTGCTGCAACCTCAACTTTACAATGTGTAATGTTTATTATTTATGTTTAATTAAAATCTAAATAAAGCCCAACATATATTTTACAATGGTTGTTTGATTTTTTAAATGAATCTAGTGTATATTCTCCTGGGAGGGTGAGGTATTATAAACTCACCCCCCTGCATTCCATGTAGTAGATCCTGCAGCCATCCTCTTACATTCAGTTAGATGGCCTCTCCTTGGTGAGGCCCTGCGGCAAACGGGTCTTGTCTGCACGACCACCGCCCGATCCACCCCCGCCCTATCAAAGGCAGTTCGCACCGGGGTACTTGTGCTGCAAGTGAGCTGTCAGGGAGCGATAAAGGCCAAGAGGTGCCAAAGACCATGTACACTTCAAAGTGGTCTATAGAGCATGGGTTGTTGTTCCCATGTCTACCTCCAGACCCGTGTCTCCTGCCAAGCATCCCCCCTCACGCTGGACGGCCCCTGCAATCCACATAAGTGTGTCTCCATTCACGAGTCTTCCTGTGTCTTGTCTGCACGACCACCGCCCCGATCCACCCCCGCCCTATCAAAGCAGTTCGCACCGGGTACTTGGCTGGCAAGTGGAGCTGTCAGGGAGCGATAAAGGCAAGAGGTGCCAAAGACCATGTACACTTCAAAGTGGTCTATAGAGCATGGGTTTTGTTCCCATGTCTACCTCCAGACCCCGTGTCCTGCCAAGCATCCCCCTCACGCTGGACGGCCCCTGCAGACCGCATAATGCCACGACATATACACGTCATTCATTCACAAACAACCCCTGTTTCGAATTCTTTATACCCACTTCATATTTAATGAGAACTTCTTTGCGCTTTGCTAGTCAACCCGTGAAGGTGCTGGTTATCTGCTCTTCGTCTCTGTGAACTTTCCGTGACCACTTTGAGCAAACTCGTCAGTTTGCAACCTGTGAACTGCTCCCTGTTCTACGACAAGAAACTACTCTGATCCTGCATCTAACTGTTGTTCGTCAAGGTAAGTCCATGTACCATAATCATTTTGCGTCCATTTTTTAATTTATATCTATTTGCTAGTAGTCATCAAATGCATCCATGTTTCTTTTCGTTCACGACAGTACATGCAAGGAACTAGTCACATGTTCTGAGTTTAGTCAAATTACTTTTTCTATTTTGAAAGTTATTGAAATACTTATCCGCATGTGAATAACATGTATAGTTCCAAGAACCAAAACGGACCTTGCATTGAACCTTTTATGTGTCATTTAATGTTTAACACATTGGTATTCATAGAGAATTGTTGATCTTTACTTTTCAGAACTTTCCATAATGCCTGCCTGTTCCATTGGCGGTTGCCCTTCGAAGACCCATAACAAATCTGAAGGTACTATAATGCATGTTTCCCTAAGACAATAGATCAGATAAGAGAATGGTCCGATATTGCGGATATCCAGCCTCTGAGATAGAAAGTAGAGTCCTAGAAGTCTTTGCGGACAAGAGGGTGAATCGATACCGCATCTGCAGCAGGCACTTAGCCCAGACATGTACTCCACATCATTGCTAATAAGGACGAAAACACCGCGAGCGAGGCGAAAATTGCTCTCAACCGCTATTCCCACTCTATTCGTCACATCCCTCCACTGGTGAGTCAAGTTTACGTATTTATCTCTCGGCATTGCGGTAGTGTGTAGCATTAGCTAACAATAATTTTCCCCATTTATGTATCCACTCAATATGAAGGCTGAAGATTCTCCATCCGTGTCGTTATTGCAGTCATCAGCCACTTCAAGCGCCTATCGGGTAATCTTACTTAGCTATTCTGACACTGACTTGTTTAGGCATGTAAATCAATAGTTTTAATTGATCGTGTAATTTTTTTACCTAATGGTACACCACAGTACTCGTCCTCTAGTCTTTGTTTTCAGTTATAATTATTGTTATCCAAAATAATGCAAGTACTGTCTTTCAGGGAGATGCCTGAGGAGTCCAACGCATTGACGACAACCGTAGATGTCACTCAGATGCTCGAGGTACGTTTCCGGACAGTTCCATCGATGGAGATCATCAGATCTTGCATTCTTGTAGCGTGATTGTTACACACAATGTTTCTTTCGTTTTTAGCCATTGGTATGTCCTTCTGTCGTCGCCCTCCTATGTGTCTTCTTTTTTTCAATATTGTGTTCATTACTAATGAAAGTCCTATGTTCAGGGAGTCGATGGAGCATTAGTCCAAGAGGAAGGGGAGCATGCAGTTACGGGTCGGCGCAACAGCTTGCAGAAGTGTGCACCGCAGTTACAGCGTCCCTTGATGTTCTTATGCATTTCGAGGTATGGATACTGACAGATCAATCAAGCGAGATCAAATGACGTGATTACATCCGCTATACTTCCTTCTTTATTAACGCAAGTACTATGTTTCAGGGAGCTGACGGAGCTTCTTCAACAAGAACATCACCCCTAGTAGTTGATGCAGATCTCTGGGTGGTGACACTTCCAACGATGGAGCAAATCGAATCATATTTAGATATCCATTATTTATTTTAGACAACTGATCATTTGTGCAGGTCTATTTAGATGAGCCGTTGACGCCTGCAGAAAGTTTATGTTCTTTTAAACAAAATAGAAAACCATACTAATGCAATTACTGTGTTTCAGGGAGTTGCTGAAGCGTCATCTTCAATAATATCATCAATGGAAGTCTATGCGGAGCCCGAGGTATGGATCTTGACAGTTCAATCTAACTAGATCAACAATGCGTGAACTATTGTCGTTTGAATGTTCTACACAATGCGTTCATTCGTGTTTTGCTATTGAGATGTACGTATGGGTATTGATACCCACAAGTACATTTTGTGTTTTCAATATTATTATACATACTAATGAAAGTTCTATGTTTCAGCGAGTCGATGGAGCCTCAGTGAGTGATGGATGTGCTTATCATGAAAATATAGTCGTTGCAGCGCGAGAGGAAGTGGAGACATGCACACACGAGTCGGAGCAACAGCGTCCAGATGTTGAAGTTCGAGGGAAGAAAGTTTCAAAGAAAAGAAAGCAAAAGAAGGTTAGTGTCCTGTTCACTATATTATGTTTCTTCACTGTCAATAGTTCAATACTGTAAGTTGTGTTTAAACTGAACATCCCTTTTCTAATCTGTCCTCTAGTTGCGAGTGGGTGTAAGAACTAGATCTACACAGACAGTGAAGCGAACGAGAGATGTTGCTTGTCAAACCTTTTGCAGGGACTTGAGACTGAGATGCATCGTGCCAATGGGAAGAATATGAAGTGATTGACAACGGAGCTATACCACCACCAGCCATTGATAGTGAATGTCCTCCTGGTAGTTTGGATGCAGTCGTAGATCAATTCACAGAATCCACACCCGCAAAAAAATAAGAGCACGCGAAAGTTGAAGACATTGTTTTTTCTCCATCTCCGGACAAGGAACAGATGTTGCAATGGAAGAGAATGAAGTGGACGACAATGAAACACACAATCAATATCACTCAGCATAGCGGAAGACGATATCAGAGATTGTACCTTTCATGCGAGTGACATGTCCTCCAACGTTACAGGCCGAACCAGCTGGGATGCAGAGTGACAGTATAAGGAAAGAGGCCAAATTCATTGTATTCGATAGCTGTTTGATGGATATTATTATGATGAAATGTGGGCATGGGTGGTGGGGAAGTATGTGGGAGGCCATTGATAATGTGACTCGTGCAATTCGAGGCACTAACCTTAAAATACATGCCACCTGTAACACAATATCATCCGTTCGCATGGTCTGCACAACCCATGCTGGGCAACTGCCAGCAGGCAATCTACTTTGTGCAGCGGCCGCACTTTTAGTTGTTCAAGTTTTAAAAAGTTACAGTATTTCTTTCAGTTTGTGGGAATCCATTTCATTGCGAAAAGTCAGTTCTACAAATACCAAACCGATTATCTATTTCCAGCCATCAGCGAAGCTTGGAGAATGGAAAAAATGTCAATGGAAAGTACATTCGCGGCAAACGCTTCAGGCTAGCCGGTGATGGACAATTGCGACAGTCCAGGATTTCAGCCAAGTACTGCACCTACCACTTTCAGGACATGGAAAGTAAGAAAATTGTGAGTTCGGTGGTCGTGCAGGTGTCACAAAGTACATCCTCAGTGGCCATGGAGAAAGTTGGTTGTAGCATCATTGCAAGAACTACAATCAAGGGGAATGGTGATCGACCTGATAGCCACGGACAGACACGTTTCAATTGCCAAGACAATGAGAGAACAGTACAAAAATATAAATCACCAATTTGACGTATGGCATCTTGCAAAAACAATCAATAAAAATTGTCGGCTGCAGGAAAAAAAAAGATATGCAAGTATTTCACAGTGGTCCAAGTCAATCAGCAACCATCTTTGGTGGAGCTCAAAAACATGTGAAGGTTCGTTGGAAATTCTACTGGAAAAATGGCGGTCAGTAATGTGCACTGTAGCAACGTACATCAATGGTCGACAAATGAGCATTTCCACAAATGTGAACATGGCCATTTGTCCACAGAGGAGGCACGGAAGAAGAAGTGGTTGATTCCTTCATCACCCACTCACAAGGCCATTTGAAAAGATTGTATTTGATAAAAACTATAACAAGAGATTGGAGGGACTCACGGAATTCTGCCACACAGGAGATTTGGAGGTGTTTCCACAAATATGTGCCTAAAGTACAAGCCCAAAAGATTGCATTTGGCATGGAAGGCATGATAAATCGGACTCTTCTAGCGGTCTTGGCACATAACCATAATGTTGGCCGTCAACAAAGTAGGACGACCGGAACTTTAGGGACGCTTCGCTACAATAAGGCCTTCACTAAAAGAAGTAAACAATGGTGATCAAACCAGTGTTTGAGGATATGCAATATGAGTTTATTGAGAGACTTATCGTAGATGTCCTCGATAGAGCACATACATGGAGTGGTGAACGAACCTATGCAGGGGACAACTGCATTGCCACCCAACATTGCCTCTGTTCCATGTCCACCTAAAGCAGAGCTCATTGAGAAATACACATCACGGTTTAAATGATTGTAATTCGATTGTCTGTTCTCTCGAGTCTCCTCATGTTGCAGGCCCATTGCAATTAAACCAAACAGTAATATAAATCATTTTTACAAAAATTATAGAATGTTTCCGTATTACAAACACATGGCCGACCCATAGGGACAATAAAAAAAAAAGGCACGCAGACAAGATGCCTTACACTAACTGGAGCTAACTAGAAAGTTGTGCTCGCTCAAAGTGAAGGTCAGCTGCTTTGATGTTTTGCTCGGTGGCGGAACGGCCCACGACCCAATATAAGGTTCTATGTGATTTGACCTTGACAGGCCGGACCATCCTGAAAGACTAGAAAAGAATAATGAATAAAATTTCAGAAACGAAACGATGAGCCACGTTCATTAGAAGAAGTAACGTCGGCAAAGAAGGAGTGGTGTTTCGGGTCTGCCCTACACAGAGACACAATGGAAAATGCAAATATAATGTAAGTAACTTTTGATGAGTTTATACCGCAATTTCATTACTATAACAGTGGCTTTAAAGACGGGTTCAGTTGTACTTGTTCGTTCTATGTGGCATAGTGTTTTCTACCGCGCACTATCTGGAGGAGAACCATCTTCTTTACTGAAGCACCTCAAAACCTTCCTCTTTGCTTCTGCTTTCTCTCTCCCTCTCCCCTGCTACAACTGGTCCACTGTCTGCGACCTCGGTCCTGGGCCCTTCCACTCTCCACTGCACTGCCTCCCTGTCAACCCCTGCACTGGGGACTGTCTCAGTATCCTACAGCCCCCCCTTCCCAGCACTTGTTTGCACTTACCTTGCACTTGCCACCAGCTGGCCCTATTTATTTATTATTTTATGCTACTTACCTTTACTCCACTCCCCCCCCTCCATGCCTCGCCACGCCTTTAAACATTGTGTACACCCAGTAGCGCTGTCCTCGCTATGAAATGAATAATTTTAATAAGGATCTGAAGGTGAGACTAATTTCATTTTTTATGTTTTTAGGTACATCATTCACTACTGTCTGTGTCACGAGTACCAGACACCGGCGGACGGCTTCTACAGCCGCCAGTTGCTTCTCCGCGTGAACAACGTTACCACCCTGACCATTTTATGGACGATCGTCAAGTACAAGTATGCCCTTACGCGGTACTAACGGTTAGATGCAACATACCTACCGTTGTGGTGGCCTAGTGCCTCGTTGTTGGAACAGCCATGCGATTATCAGTGCGACAGAAGAGCTTATTTTTATCGTAAACCAACACCCTGTGTACTGCACACGAACATCGCTTCCCTCAAGACGAACTAATTTGGATCGAGAGCAAATAAAAATGCAAATCGCTGAATATTCTCTAAACATTTGATGTCCAATAAACGTACTTTGCCAAATGTACAATCTTGCCGTTTGCTTTTAAACCACGGTTTCACATTCCGAATTGTGGTGCTGTATTGTGAGATGCTCTAAGACCCTGTGTACAGCAAAGGACCATCGCGTTCCTCAATACGAACTTTTTGGAACATGAGCAAATAAAAATGCAAATCGCTGAATATTCTCTAAACATTTGATGTCCAATAAACGTACTTTGCCAAATGTACAATCTTGCCGTTTGCTTTTAAACCACGGTTTCACATTCCGAATTGTGGTGCTGTATTGTGAGATGCTCTAAGACCCTGTGTACAGCAAAGGACCATCGCGTTCCTCAATACGAACTTTTTGGAACATGAGCAAATAAAAATGCAAATCGCTGAATATTCTCTAAACATTTGATGTCCAATAAACGTACTTTGCCAAATGTACAATCTTGCCGTTTGCTTTTAAACCACGGTTTCACATTCCGAATTGTGGTGCTGTATTGTGAGATGCTCTAAGACCCTGTGTACAGCAAAGGACCATCGCGTTCCTCAATACGAACTTTTTGGAACATGAGCAAATAAAAATGCAAATCGCTGAATATTCTCTAAACATTTGATGTCAAATAAATGTACTTTACCACATTTACAATCTTGCGGTTTGATTTCAAAGTACAGTTTCATATTCCGAATTGTGGTGCGCTGTATTGTGAGCTGATCTGTGTTGATTTCCGGGGTCTGTGTGGAGTCGCGTAGAAGACGCCTGGGCGCGTTTGCCTACGCAGCACAGTCACGTCACGGATAGAGCGCGGGAATATGAATGTTTTGATAAAGTCTGTTTCAGGGCGGGGGATTTGATTTAGTGCCGCAAAGGCAGGTGAGCCAGGTCGATGCGGCGGAATGATAGGATTATCACAAAATGGAGGCTGATTTCGAGTGCGATAATGGGCGAAAAGTCGGGTAAGGTCCATAGGAAAGTTTCCTACGATCTACCGATTTATGCTTACAAACACATGGCCGACCCGTAGGGACAATAAAAAAAAAGTCCCGGAACTATCCTTTAACCTGATTTTTTGCAGATATTGTACTTCTGTCGCAAGTTTAAGATTGGAAGAGACTTGGATGGGCACAGTTGAAAGGCCTTTATTTGAAAGGCTCAAGTCAGCGCCTCTGAGAGCTGTGTATTAGTCAAATTAAAAATAGCAGTCTGAGTGGCCTGTTGGTTTAACAACAATAGGCTCTGCTGCACGTATTGAATGTGTTCAGTTGTTCCGGGAGTTCTTGGTTGTACATGTGGTAAGGCTGATAGCTACCTCTCCGGGGTCTCCCCCATGGACGACATCTTTGTCCGCCCCAGTCTAAAAAAGAACAAGACTGTCCTTGGGTAAAATGAGCCTCATTTTTGGATGTAGAGGGGACCTCAAATTCATGTTCTGAATTGGAAGATGAGCTGCCAGAAAAAAGTGACCCACTTTATTTTGGTTTGAACACCTTTATTTGGGTCTAGCGGATACCATCTTGCTTTAGGCACAAAGTTATCTGCCAAATAGGGATATAAGATTTCCTTCTTAAAGTTAATAAATCCTTTTTAAGTTTTTCCATTTTGTTATTTGTGGTAAAGGTTTTAAAATTCTCTAGTTGTTTTTGAATGTATGCACTATTTCTTTTGCATCTGAAATAAGAGGACCTGTTTCTTCGATTTCCAACGTAATCTTACAGCTTTTAGACTGAGCACTAGTAATGGGTAACACCAAGATGTCCCTGCTACACTTCGTTGCTATTTGGCTAATGATGTTTTATAATAGTGTATTGTCTAGAAAAAGGCATGGTTCATTTTTTAATCTGCAAACCTAAGGGAATGATGTTTCCCTTGAGGTATTCTTTTGAAAGGTGACCGTGCTTTTCAGTTCTAAATTCTTTCTTTCTTAACCGAAGCAGGCTATCACTACTGGAACACTGTACCACTCATGATCAGAACGCTACCTTCCTTTAACCAATTCAAACACAAAGCCAAGCTTTGGTTAGCAACATCCCACTAACAACCGCTCTTCTATCTGGACGGGCCTTCTGGGTCCTAGCTCTGTTCTGCTCCGCTCTGATTATTGCCTTGATTTTGTAACGTCATCTGTATACTCTGTGTACAACCTGCTGGGACTTCTATGATGACTTGTTTACTACTGTAATGTAATGTTCCACTACCTGTAATGTAAAGGGACTTCTATGATGGTATGTCTACAAATGTAATGTAATGTTCCACTACCAGTAATGTAATGTTCTACTAATATATGCGCCCGGTTGCCCTTGGGCCTGGTCTGCGCTATACAAATAAAACAAATACAAATAAACTTAGAGGCATGATTGCCTGCTAACGATATATTTTCAAAGAAAGAAGGACCACTAATTAAAGCTGCATGCACTCCTCTGAATACGACAAACATTAATTATTCATTTTTTTAAACTAAATTTCAAAACAAACTAAAGTATCCAGCTGAAAATATGTCCTAATGCATGAACTGACACTAGGCACTCTGAATAATAGGAAGACCAGGGAAAACATGAACAAACACAATGGGCCTCATTACGTGGTTCGCGGTAACCCACTGGTACAAATGGCGGCGGGTTGCCGCAGACCTAGTAACACCGTTTCCGGCACCTATCTTCCCGGTGCCATCGGGACATTACAAGTCCTGGCGGACCGGTACGGAATGGGTTCATGGAAGCACTGACACCGTTACTAACGGTGCTGGTGCTCCATGATGAGTCTGCCAACTGGGGCCGCTGCACCCGGCAGGCAGACTCGGAGTGTGGCGTTCCGGAAACAAGAGTGCCGGTAAGCTTACTGGCACCCTTGTTTCCGGACCGCCACACTTGTAATGAGGCCCAATATTAATCAAATAAGTTGTACACTTATCAGTGGCTAAAACGCCTACTGTTCAACAATGCGTACTGGACTCTTTAAGACCAACAACTTTAGTTCACCCTGAACACAACAATGAAGATACATGCTTTTTCATTGGTGAAGCATAATTGAGAATACAAAATCATTGTTGACACGTGTACCTATATAAACACATCATCCTATTTACAAATAACTAAAACTAACAACATAGTTAAAAAAAACAGTTCTGCTAGGCGTGTCATACCTATGTAGAATCATGAAGTGCAATAATGAATCAAAGTGCTCTAAGTGCTTCCTATAAAGTGCAATACGAAAGTCTCCTGTCTTGTAGGGTCATGAAGCCCACATAAGGCAACATACATTTTCATAATAGCATGGCAGGATACAAACATGCAATAGCTGTTCTATTAAGGACAAGACAGGCCTACTAGTGTACTCCATTAATGTTCAAGAATACAGTAGATGTTGCCCAATACACTGGTTGATATACATATAAAGACAGCTTGGATGAATCTGGTGTAAGGGTGCTAGTTTAGATGAAGAGCGAAAACCCCTCGTCTTCGTCAGGGCCAATTCAAAACGACAAAGTAAATAAATACTTACAATTAGCTATAGCATATATGGCCTAATCATGAATGAGCAAGGCGAAAAAAGCTTGTTGGTGAAATATATTGGTGAACTGTATTACCTGAACAGCGTGCCTCAAATGCGTTTGATACTGTAAGTCTGGCATTGGACATAATTATTCTACAATACAATGAGTAGGAATTCATTCTAGCCCATTGTGTCCCTGACACCCGCCACCAAGAAGCAGTGCAATGGGCAAGTGTGGGTTGCATCTCTGCACAAGTGCTTGGGCGTCCTCCTGTTCCGCCACAGTAAAGAGACACTCCTGCCTGGGGGAGCGTGACCTAGAAGAGGGGTGAGTAACATGTTGCCACTCCTGCTGTGTCAACATCAAGTGGCGCAGCCTAGACGCCCTGCTACCAGCGTCTCGCTGCCTGCCCCAACGTCAAGGGACTAAGCCGATGTGGCCCCCTGGTGCCCCCAGGTGTGGCTTTGCCGGCCTTTGTTCTGTACCATCACCAGACCTGGACCCGTGGTAATGACTATCCTGAATGGACACTGATGCAAGGTGAACTAGTCTCCTGCAATCTTGACAAAGAGACTCAGCAAACGTGTTTAGAAACTGTGAGCTTGCATGTAGATTATATGCTTAAAGTGGTGCCAGTTAAATGGATGTGAAGCTGTGCTCCCGTAGTTTGAATGCATGCGCTAAATGGTGCCAGCAGCTAGAAATGGTGACATTCAGTGGTTGAAGTTCCACTTACCCCAGGTTAATAAAGGGTCTTGTAAAGAACTGCCACCATTCCACTTGCGGTAAGCCAACCACGACTGTCACCTGCTGATTATGTTTAGAGTGTGTTGATATGTGTTTTATGTCTACAACTGTCTGAGTCCCTATGTCTGTATCAGTGGCATATCCTACAATCTGTCTACCCCATAATTCCCAAGTGGGATAAGTAGTCGTTCTGTAATGGGGGGAATAATTTATGTTTCAGCAGCATTTGTTTTGTTAGTTATGAAAAAAGTGCAGTGTTATGTGTGACCCTCCTATGTGTATTGCCATTTTAAGATGTGGGTCCATCCCAATGTGTAATGGCCTTTTAAGATGGGCCATGACTGTGTCATGGGCCAAGCTAATAAAAGGAGCAACTGCAGGCATGTTCATCAGAACGGCTGCAGACTCCATCATATGTTGTCTCTGTCCCTGCAGGCCTACACAGTGTGATCACAGTCCTGCAGCCCTGGCCTGCAGGCCCACGCCATGTGATCACGGCCCTGCAGGTCCCTGCTGGTCTGGGCCCCCCATACCAGCCTGCTGCCGTGGGTCCAGCTCAGGCACCCACCATCCAGGATGCTGCCGGCATCCAAGTTGCTCTGGCACCAGGCTGGGTCCCCACAGCCTCACAGGGTCCTACCCTCTAACCAAGTAAGTCTGGGTGATCCCGGCAAACCTGCATGATGCTGGGCCCCCCAGTGGTTTGTGCAGAGCCACTTTATGCTTGTTATGGCTAAGGTTCAGTCAGTGCCCCAGATGAGATTTAGAAGTGGGGGGCAGTTTACGCCCAATGATTGAAACTAGGGAGCTATATGAAAGCACCATTCTTAATGAGAACATTTTATAAGCAAGCAAATTCTTGCTAACTGTAAAACGAAATGTTTTGTATTATTTATTCTTTGCACCTAGTTATTGATGCACTTTAAAAGATACATGTATAGTTCCTCCAATCAGGCAGTAACAATAGTAGTTTCTTCCTGGGGTAATACGTGCACTACTGGTCCAAACATAGCCATGGTGCGGGGACGGTGAAAGCAGGGGCGCATGATTTTACATTTCCTTCCTAATACGATACACCCCTTAGCTGTAGGGCTGGGTTTAGTAACCCATGCCTTTTACCAGAGGCATGCCTTGGTTTACGGGTGTTGTAGCACTGTGGAGCCCCTGATTTAAGTTCTGGGGTATGAACAAGGAAAGTGATCAGCAGTAATTATGGAACCCTGAATACTTTAAAAAAATGGATCAGCCATGGAGGGCGGTGGTTGATGTACAAAGGTCAAAGGGTGGCCAAGAGAAGTCCAAGCATTGGGGGTAGCATGATGGTCGGTGGGAGGTTTTGAGAATGCTAGACAGCCAGGTGACTTCCACCTTTGAACAACTGGTCCTGTCTCCTTATTTTGGGGAAACCATAGGGGTTCTTGGGGAGATAGCAGGATAACAGGAGTGTGGCTACAAGTTTTGGGTCCAGTATGACTGGTGTGGTGGTTGAAACCTGAGTCTGTGGGGGGCAGCTGTGGGCTGTCCCCGCTATGCTAGGTGAACGCGCCATCAGGACGGCGATTGGCAGGTGCTGCCCTTAGTGGGGATGCCCACCGAGCTCTGTGCTAACTAAGAGGGGGGGCTGGCTGGAAGACCCTGCCCAGGGTGGGGGGGAGTGGAAGCCACGTCACAAGGTGACAGAAAAGGAAGCAATGCCACAGAGGCACCTATATAAGGCTTCAGGGGAAAAGGTTGCACCCTCTTTGGTCCTGCTACCCACAGCACAGAGACACCCACCCGCCCTTCCCCCTTTGTTGTGTGGTCCTGTTGGTAACATAGTAATGATCTGTTTTCTCTTCCAGAATTGACCAGTCTCATGTACATGGTGTATACCTATAAAAAGCACTGGCAGATATCACAAGGGGACTGCACAGCCACTAGTTTAGAAAGAATGGCGCCCAAAAATATTAGACTCAGGGGAGGCCCAGGAAAAGGGGAGGTGTAGGGGCCTTGGAAGTCCTTCCAACTCAAACAACGCGGGGGATAGTTGGGAAGCTTGTGAGAAGGGGAATAAAAACAAATGGGGGAATGGGAACTAATGGGGGAATGAAAACTAAGAGGAAAGAGAGGGAAGTAGTGGGGAACGGGAAGAATTAGGTTACAGGAAGGATTGGGAATGAAAGGAATTGGGGCAAGGAAGGAATTGGGTAAGGAAAGAACTAGGGAATGAAATTAGTTGGGTAATGGGAAATAGTTGGGGAATGGGAAGAGTTAGGGAATGGGAAGATTTGGGGAAAGGAAAGGCATTGGGGGAGTAAGGAGTTCAGGACTGGAATTAATTGGGTGGTTGAATAAAATTGGTTATTAGAGCATTGGAAGATCTGTGGAATGAAGGTACTGGGAATGGAATATACATATATAGTGATGGAAGGAGTTGAGGGGACAGGCAAAGCATTGGACACTAAGATGTGTGGGGCATAGAAAGAACTGGGGAGGGAACGCCAGGTATTTGAGGGAACATGAAGAATTGAGAAAGGGAATCGGAGGGGGAATGGACAGAACTGAAGGGGGGAGAAAGCACTGGGGGAGTGAGAAGATACTCTGGGGATGGCAGAATTGTGGACAGGATAGAAGGGGGCAAAGGGGCACGAATTGGGGGAATGAAAGAAATGGGGGAAAATTAAAAGAAGGAAACACTGACAAAGAAAACTAATGCAAAGAAGGAAAGAATGAGAAAGAAAGAAAACTTATGGAACAAATGAGAAAGAAAACCAATGGATAGAAGGAAAGAACGAGAAAGAACATTAATGGATAGAAGAAAAGAATTAGAAAAAGGAAACTTATGAAAAGAAGAAAAGAACAAAAAATACATAAATAAAAATGGCCATGGGAAGAGAGGGAATGGCTAGAGAGGGAGGGGTCTACCCGGCAGGGTCCTCCGAACGCTGATGGGGGAGGGGCTTAGGAAGCCACACCCAGCGCAGGATCCTGATGTCTGGTGGAGAAACGGATCACCTGTAAACTAACTGGCTTGATGTTCAGTAAAGCTTGCTGCAGCATTTGTGACTTCAACCTTTGACAACTGGTCCTGCCTCCTTATTTTGGGGAAAGCGTAGGGGGTGATGGGGAGATGGCAGGATAATAGGAGTGAGGATACATGTGTTGGGCCCAGTTTGACTGTTGTGGTTGTTGAAACCTGAGTCAGTGGGGGGGGGGGCACCGTTGTGGGCTGTCCCTGCTATGCTAGGCGAACATGCCATCTGGACGGCGATTGCCAGGCCCCAACCTTAGTGGGGATGCCCACTGAGCCCCAGGCTAACTAATAGGGGGGGCTTGGCTGGGTGGCACTTGCACGGGGGGTGGAAGCCACATCACAGGGTGGTGACTGAAAATGAAGCAGGGCCAGAGAGACACCTTTATAAGGCGCCAGGGGCAAAGGTTGCTCCCTCTATGGCTCTGCTCCCCACAGCACAGAGGCACCTGCTTACCCTTACCCCTTTGTTATGGTCCTGTTGGCAACATTGTAATGATATGCTTTCTCTTCCAGAATGGCCCAGTGGATGTTACATGGTGTATTCCTGTAGGAAGCTCTGGCAGATACCACAAGGGGACTGCACACCCACTAGCTTAGAAAGAATGGCGCCCACAAGTCAGACGTACCAGCCTCAGGGGAGGCCCAGGAAAAGGAGTAGGTGTAGGGGGAGGGTGGGAAGCTTGTGAGAAGGGAAATAAAAGAAAATGGGGAATGGAAACTAATGGGAGAGGGAGGGGAAGGAGGGAAGTAGTGGTCAATGGGAAGTAGTGTGGAACGGGAAGAATTAGGGAACGGAAAGGATTGGGAAAAGAATTGGGACAAGGAAGGAATTGGGTAAGGAAAGAACTGGGGAATGAAATGAGTTGGGGAATGGGAAGAGTTGGGGGAAAGGAAAGGCATTGGGTGGAGTAAGGAGTTGGGGACTGGAATAAATTGGGTGGTTAAATATACTTGGGTATTGGGGTATGGGAAGATCTGGGGAATGAGGGTACTGGGGGTGGAATAGATTGCCGATAGAATGCGTTGGGGGGCTTGCAAAGCATTGGGCACTAAGATTGGGGGCATAGAAAGAATTGGGGTGGGAACACTAGTTATTTTGGGAGCATGAAGAATTGGGAAAGGAAAGTTGGGGGTGTGAGAAATGGACTGAACCGAAGGGGGAAGAAAGCACTGGTGGAGTGAGAAGATAGTCTGGGGGTGGCAGCATTGGGGGCGGGATAGAAGAGGGGTGAAGGGGCACGTATTAGGGAAATGAAAGAAATGCAGAAAATGAAAACTAATGAAAAGAAGGATAGAATGAGAAAGAAAACTAATGGATAGAAGGAAAGAATGAGATTGAAAACCAATGGAAAGAAGGAAAGAATGAGCAAGAAAGAAAACTTAAGAAATGAATAAAATAATACTTTTAATTTTAAATGGCCATGTGTGGAGAGGGAAACTCACTCACCTTGCAAAGTCGAAACCCCGATTAAAGATGCAAAAGTGAACACTACGGGGGGAGGAGGGAGTTCTGCAGAGATGGTAGAGGCTCCCACGTTATGGGAAACACATGGGTGGAAAACCAACAGCAGTTTCCATTAGAGCCGGGACACCAGAAATCACTCTGCGACCTGGCGTTACCGGCGGTGCTGGCCGACCAAGTGAGAGCACAGAGGCAGCCACGCCCCTTCAGAATGCAGCCAGTGGCTTGAGTGACCACCATTGGAAGGGCTGAAGGGGGCATCATGCGGCAGCGAACCTGATGAAGAGATACATCTACCGTTTGGGGAAGTATGAGAATCTGAATAAAATATAAACTGACAAGGGTGAAAAGTCAGACCACAACATCATAATGAATGTAACGAAACACCCTACAAACTAATGGTTTGGGGACGAGAAAAAAACCCAATCCATGGGAGGAATACAAGAAAGCTAAGAAATAACAGGTATAATTCTAATGTGTAAACCTTTTAGTTATCACTACTCCTCCTCGTCGCAGTAACCCTGGGGCTTAAAAGTCAACCGTATTGGGCAGGACAACAACACCAGTCTGCCAAGGACATAGAATATAAAGATGTCCAATTGTTTATGTACTGTTGTATGGTGTGGGCTTGCCAGGGCCCACACCAGCATTCACACTCAGCCACGCATTCACTCGCCAGGGACCACACGGGACGTGTGTGTGCTGCTCAGGTCCCCGGCTCGAACTGCTGGGCTGACCATCTTTATTTTTAATGCGCATGCGCGAGCCTCGTTGTCGCTCTTGAATGTCCTTCAATTAACACCAACATTCCAATGACACCATCCCATTCCACTGACAGCTAAGCATGATGTAATGTACAGGAAGTACATTACTACACATGACAGGAAAGGAATGTAAGGCAGCCCACAAGAATCGAAGTGGAGCGCACAGCAAGGTAATATAGCCGTAAAACGAGTCAAAAACGAGTCCCTCACAGATGTTTTTTTAGTTGCATTGGTTTTAAAAAAAAGGGGGTGCTGCAACTGGATACTTTGTTTAAAGGTGTTCAAACATGCTAAGAGCTTCCTTTGATTGACTTTGGGGAACATTTGCTTAGAGAAGAATCCTTGTGCTGATCCTCCATTCGCTAGATTCAGGAAATAGGAAGTTGGCAGCCTGTCTGAAAGATGCTTTTGCTTCGTTGTGACTATGTTGGTCCCTTTCAAACCCTATACCTCATTAATCTCACCACAGCCAGGCACCATTACTTTCCAAACCATTAAGCTGCCATGGAACACATGGTTTACACAACTTTGGCAAGCACGGGGGGATTGTGCAGTGAGTACACCCTGCTGGCCCATTCACCTATAGGACACCTGAGCCCCACTGCTTGGTGCCAATATACATAAATGCTCGACCATCTGCCTGGAGGGGAATGGAACACATCTCTTCGAGACTGAACTATGGTGCTATTTCTGTCATATTCAGATTTTCGTTACGACATAGTCTTAGACATCCTCCTCTGCGATATGCCAATTGCCCTGGATGCTCTTTAGTGTCTAATGTTTGAAGCTCTGAAATTCCACCACATTACAAGTGGAAATACTACCGAAATACCACAAAAAATGGGTGGTTATTCCAACAAAAACACAGTGCAGTTACCTTCACCTAAACGATGGAGGGAAAAGCATCCAGGTGATGAAAATCAATCCAAAGGTGCCAATAATTACCACCAAAGGAGTATTTAAGGCCCACACCTTCTTCCAAGCAACATGCAGCCACAACCAGACATGAATTACGGGATTCTTAACCTGCTACTATTTACTGAGCTCCAGCGACATTCAAGGCCACAGCAGGGCAGGATGCAAGCACCACCAAGGAGGAGGAGATGTGTGTTGTGGAGGTAACCCATACCAGTGTCCATCTTTCCCTCCTGGACTCTGACTGACGGACTATTAGTCACACTGTATCGCTTGAACTGGCACACAACTGCAGACCTGCTGCCAATTATAGAGACCGATGTTCAGAGCGCCACCACCCTCAGAACTGCCATCCCACCTCTGCTCAAGCCGGTGTCCATCCTCCACTTCTGTGACATGGGCACATCCCTGTTTGGATGCTACATGGTATGTCCCAGCCAATATTCTCCAAAGTGCTGGAGCAAGTATTGGATGTGCTCATGAGGCAGGCCCATCTGCACATCTCCCTGCCCACAACCCAGGCCCAGGTGCACGCTGCAAAGGCACGGTTTCACGCCATTGCCCAGTTCCCCAATGTCCTAGCAGCACTGGACTGCACACATGTGGCATTAGTACTCCCCCCGCACCCACCCAGGAAGTGAAGCTGGCATATTTGAACCAGAAACAGTATAATTCTTTGAACATTCAGATGACATGTGATGCAGATTTCATCATCAGCCACTGTTGCGCCCTGATTTCCAGGAGACAGGAATGAGAACAAATGTGAGCATACTACAAGTCCCATAATGCAACGTCCAAGTTATAAGTAATATGCCTTGGCCCATTACCCACCGTCCGCTGGCCACAAAGTGACCCAAGAAACCTCTATAGGCTAGCCTGGCATGAATGAAGGTAGGCATAAATTCATAACTTTTGACATTTGTGTAGCGCCTTTCACCATAATTCTGGTCCTAACACACTGTTGGTTGAATGCACTCAGGAGTACGAGAGTCCAAAATTTGGGAGTATTGGGCGGTGCTATTATGCGTGTGTGCATTTCAGCCACTAAAGGTATGTGAAGGTGGCCAAGACCCTGCCAGTCACCCATGTCTGAATGGCGTGTGAATGGGCCCAGTTGAGGTATACTATGAACTAAAGTGGGTCGATTGTGTATAAGGAGATAAGAGCGTTATGTGGAAAGCTACAGTTCAGATTTTTGCTGTTAAAGGTAGCCTCATTATTATGGAAGACGTGTTGTGTAATAGTGTTTGTGTTATATGTGTGTGCAGGGTGTGTGGAAATGAGCCTGTGCCTTCCGCTAAGTTGCGATGGTGTGGTGTGCAAGAGGAGAAAATGGGTTAGCTGGACAAACAACCATGTCTACATCCTGGATTCCATCTATGCAGAGGACTTGTGCTACATTTCACAGTCCATCTAAGTGCCAAGTGAATACATAATACTCCCCCTCACATCCATAAAGGCCCCTGTCAAATCCAACAAGCCATTCCCAGCCAATGGGATAGGGATAGGGATAGGCCAGAAAATGCACTACCCCATTGCCTTCAGGGGTGATACCCAAATAGACAGAAATCTATGAACCATGGTGCAGGACACAATGCATTCTTCTTCTTGTGCCTAGTGAAAGCCACTGTAAAAGTTTGAAAAAATATCATGATGTACGCAATGCTGCACAACATGAGCAAAAAGCAGAGTATTCCAATGCCTCCAAATCAGGACAATACACCACCTGGCTCTGATTATGAAGAAGGTGCAGGTGACAACAGGGCGCCTCAGGATAGACGTGAGGATCTGAGAGAAGGACGCATTGTCGCCAGGACCTAATGGATAAACTATTTTTCATTTCACACATTTGTATCTGTCACTGTACTGTTACCTTTCAGTGAATTCACATGTATCTCTTAAATGAAATGACCACTGAAATTATTGGCTGTAATTTAAGTGGCCTTGTTACTAGTATGGCGGAGCAGGAAAAAAACGGTGTTAATCCAGTGGTAGTTCTGCCACCTGCGGTAATTCTGGTGAAATCTCCATGGGGTGCCATGGACTCGAAAAAAATGGGACTTACACTGTCTAACACCACTTGTAATTCTAATGTAAATCTGTGCAACCAAATGGCTGTAAAAGTAATTCCGTTTGTTAGTATTTCAGCATATTTACTGCCAAACTTGTAATGAGGCCCTAAGTGATTTGTCATGAACACACCCTCGAAGTGGAATTAAAAATAGCAGCAGAGTTTTGCTCGAGGGAAATCCCCTATGGCAAGAAACAGAGGAGTCCAGAAATGTGACAAATTGCTGCTTTATTAATCCAAGCAGGGATAAGCACACAAGATTCTACAACTCACAACAAAAATATACATTCCTCGCTCTAGGCGAAATGGGATTGAGTGCAGGAACAAGTCTGGTGCTGGGAGATTTAAACCGGCAGACCAGCTGACAGGGTATAAGAAGCTTGCTGGATAACACTACTTCTCTCAGGGCTGACCAAGGGATGGTGGAGCTGGTGCATTGTCCGTGGAGCCAACTGGTTCGTCAAGGAAGAAGGGAGCGGACTGTAAGTGGGAGTATTCTGCGAGAACACCAAAAGCAAACGAAAGGCTTCTCGCCGTTCGCAGGTACTGGAAGTCAGCCTCCATGCCACTGAAGCCCAGTAAATTCCCCTACACTGAGGTCATGGTAGACCACACACAAAGTTGCACACATTCATTGACGCAATGGGATTGAGGGACACCTAGCGTGCATTGCATCCTACAAAGAAAGGATTCTCCTTTTACTCCAGTGCCCAAATTTCCTTCTCCAGGATATACTACCTCCTGGTGCCCGCCACGGTTCTGAACAGGGTGACCAGGGCGGTATTTCTACTGCAGGGTATCTTGGATCATTAGTCCCTTCTAATAGCTGGAGATTGAATGCATATTACTTACATGACCCAATATTCACGGGACAGGTATCTCAAGCAACGGACGAGTACTTCCAGATTAAAAAGGGTTCGGGGGACATTCGGTTCTGTGGGAGGCGTTTAAGACAGTGGGGCAGGGGAAGCTGCAGTGGCAATTGGGTGCCATAGGAGAGCTAGACATCTGCAGATGGTGGAGCGGGAAGATGAAGTGGTGGAAGCAGGGGCAGCTCACGCAGAACACCCTATAGAGGAGAACAGGAGAGAACTACTCAAAAGTACTTCTCGTCTCCACGCCCTGGCGAATGACGATGCCAAAGTGGCCCATTGGGATTAAAAAGCTAGGATTTACAAGATGGGAGATAAGTGTGGGAGGATTCTGGCTTGCTTAGAAATGAGGGCTGAGGGGAATCATTGGGTCAGGGAGATCCAGACAGATGCGGGTTATACAGTGACTAAGACGAAGGAGATCGTAGAGGCTTTTGCATGATATTACCAGGCACTCAATGGGCTTGTCACCATCCAAATGCTCCTTGATTTGCCAGCCGCATTTGATCTTCAAAGCTTATCGAGAGTGGCAGTGGAAAATGCTCAATATTCCCCTGATTTCATTATTGCCGGAGTCCCACAGGGATCCTGTTTATCACCATCTCTTTTCAGCATCTACATAAGGCCATTGCTTGACTCAATGGACTGCCTGGGTGTCCGGATTACCAACTATGCAGACGACACCCAGGTGGTCTTTGAGTTATCGGGCAGCTATGATCAAGATTCTGAGACCTTGAATGTTGTATATGCTGTAATTCAGTCCTGGATGGTCTTTAACTCTTTGGCACTTAATGACAAAAAGACTGAGCTCCTTCTTTTGGCTGCCGGGCAACGACTTAAGAAACGTAATCTATCTTATAAAAGCTTTGACATTACCATTAATCAGATCATGGTAACTGAATGTGTTAAAACCATGGGCGTCCATTTGGATGCAGAACTAAGTATGAGGGCCCACATGTTGCATACCAGCTCATCCTGTGGTTATGTGGTTTGGTTTCTTAATCAAATCATGCCATATATCTCGCTCAGTAATAGATCAATATTGGCATTGGCCTTAGTGAATTAGAGACTTGACTAGTGCAACAGCCTTTTAATTGGGACAACACAGGCTAATCTTCAGTCCCTTAATACTACCCAGAACAGTGCAGTGTGAACAGTTTTTGGTCTACGTAAACATAAGCACATTACTGATTCTAGAAAGGCACTTAAGTGGTTGCCTGTCAACCATAGGATTGCTCCTAAAATCTTAGCACTATTTTATAACTGCTGGACCTCCATTGCCCCCATCGTATCTTTCAGAGAGGTTGATTGTCGATCATCCCTCTTGACATCTTCGAGCCAACGACAACCCCAAATTCAAACAACCTCGGTTCAGGCCAGCTAAATCTGGAGGTGACAGCTTCCCTGTAATGGAATGCGCTTCCATTAACAATGAGAGCCTCCAACTCTGTCAGCTTTTAAGAGGGGGGTGTAAAAATGTACCCTTTCAATCTGAAACCAGGTGAAGCGTGTTACGATACTCTAATGTTCCTCTATATCTTTGACTGTGGCTCTCTATCTTGTCTGTCTTGTTTATGCTGAGTGTGCATCCTGAGGCATACAGGCATGTGGCGCAAAACAATAAATACATAATAATAATAATCTTATTGATCAGACTCTACTCATCAAAAGGCTGTCTGAACTTGGCCACTTCTCTGTAAGTGCTGCATCCTGGATGGAGTCTTTCCTGACCGCCCGTGTGTCCAGAGTAGCTGTGGAAAACTACAAGGCATCCACTGTGTGTCGGACCTGTGGAGTCCCACAGGGAGCATGTCTCACTCCAGCTTAGTTTATCCTCTACATAAGGCCCTTCCTAGACTTACTGGATAGTGTGGGTGTCCGATATACCAACTATGCGGAAGATACTCAGATCCTGATGGAACTCTCAGGCAATTATGCCAAAGATTAGGTAATGGTAAATCATATTTTTGCCACAATCCCACCTTGGATGTTAATCAACTTGTTGGTGCTTAACAAGGCAAGGCAGAGATGTTGATATTTGGATATGGTCCAAGGCTCAGTAAACTAGATCCAGCATATGGCCAGTTTTGCATTGGCGGTTGAACCATCCCCATGGCTCCACAAGTCAAAACTTTGTTCATCTTCTTGGACTCCCAGCCCACCTTTGATAGACATGAGGCACACCTACGATCCTCATGTGCCTTTCTAAACTCCCTGCTTAGGCAAATCCGTGCCTATCTCGTGGAAAACAACAGAGCTGTGATCGCGTCTACTTTAGTCTATTCCAAACTGGACTACTGCAACAGCCTTCTGACAGGCATATCTGCAACTAAACTTAACAAACTGCAGGTCTCCCAGACTGATGCAGTTTGGGCAGTCCGTGGACTGGGTCCATTCCAACATATCTCCAGAGCAAGGCAAGCCCTACACTGGCTCCCAGTGAAAAGCAGGATTCTGTATATATCTATGACCTTGGCTCACAAATGTCTTAACAAAGCAGCCCCAAGATATTTATCTGCGAGGCTGCAAAGGGCACCTCACAAGAAAGCTCTGCGATCAAACAATGTTCTCATCTTTTAATCATCCTGCGTTTCAAGCTGCAGAAATTTGGTGGTTCCTGTTTTGAGGACCAGGCTTCTCGATCATGGAATGACCTGCCCTTGAGCCTGACAACCACTGCGAGTCTGGCACTCTTTAAAAAACATCTGAAAACTCCCCTTTTCGATTTGGGTGTGAACAAACCCCATCACCACCTCACTCTTCCATACTGAATTCCTCCTGGCTCTCCCACTTCTTGTTGTGTGTGTCCTGTTTGCTTTGTGTACGCCCTGAGATCTGCGGGAGTGTGGCGCTCTGCAAGAAATAAAGTAAAAGTAAACTTTAACTGGGATGCACTCTGATATGCGGATATTCGATAACAGTAACAGCGCTTACAAGCTGCCTGTCAATGAAGCACTGCATTGTTTTTCTTCTTGGGCCAGTGGTTCTGGATGCTGTGAGCTTTAGTCTCTCGCGATTGGAGGGGTCCATAGAAATGTTTCCCGTGACCGTCCCTGTTTTACAACAACGATCAAGGGAACGTGAACAGGGGATCCTCTCCACACCGCCTCCTTTTGTCAAGATCAGAGGCCTTCTCCCTTCCTCCTCACCTGAATCTTCTGTGGCGGATTCCTTAGGATTCGACTCCGTCTTCTTACGGTCCCTCCTCCTTATAGGAGTCTTGTCCTTTGGTATCTTGACCTTCTTTTTGTGTAGATAGGGTCTGGCCCCCTCCGGAGGCCACCTTGGCAGAGATGGAACCCTGTCCGCGGGGACCCCCAGGGGGCCAGTCCTAATGTCAGGGAAAAAGCACGAAGGCAGAAAAAACCCTGTTTCCAGATGGGTTCTATGAGGGAGTTGTGGTTTCCTTTCACAAGACAATGGAGTTCTGTTTTCAGCTGAACCCGAAGAAAGTCGGATTCCAGCACTGGTGGAGAGAGTCTGTAGCTCGGAAGTAGGAAGATGCCTGCAGGGAGTAAGTAAGTAGCAAACGAGAATTGTAGAGTGCAGAGAAGCCAAAAGTCAGAAAGCACGAAGCCCAATAAATAGAATGCTTCGGCGGAAGGCAAGAAACGTAGGAGACAGTGGCTCAGGCAAGGCGGAGCCGTTAGAACAGACGAGGAGATAAAACTTATACAAGGTGGAAGTAGCAAGAGCCAGGAGACAGGAAACCCGGGAGTATAAACAAGGCGAGCACAGAAGGTAGGCACAGGGAAAAAGGCAGCAGTTTAAGGAGGATCGGCAGGGAGGAAAATCCAAGAACGAAGTTCCACACGAACCGGAGCGTAGTGTACAGATACAACGCATCGGTTTGTGGGAGGAGCCAGAATTTAAAGGCACGGCCGCCATATTGGGTGAGGACTAGAGCGCGCACAGTCAATGCTTCCAGCGCTTCCAAACCGTCCATTCACGGTTCCTGACAGTATACCCCCGTCTTCTCGGGGACCCCCCGGTTTGCCCGGATGAAGTCGATGGAACCTTTGCACTAGGCGTTGGGCATGTATATGGCTCACAGGTTCCCATGTCCTCTCTTCCACTGGATAACCCTTCCAGTGAACTAAATAGTGCAACCTCCCCTTGCGATATCTGGAGTCAACAAGATGAGATACCTCATATTCTCCAGGTGCAGGGCTCACTTGAGCATGCGTTCTGAGCACAGGCCTCTTAAAAGGGTCCTCCTTATGTTCCTTGAGAAGGGAGACATGGAAGACTGGATGCACCTTCCTGAGATATTCTGGTAGCTTGAGTTTAAATGCTACAGGGTTGATCTGTTGCAGAATGGGAAATGGCCCAAGGAACCGAGAGGAGAATTTCCCCTTATGAACCCATCTGGGGAGAAATCTGGTGGACAACCAGACTAGTTGCCCTACTTTCCAGCTCGGATTGACAGTACGACCCTTGTCTGCCCATTTCTTGTGTGTAAGTTGACTCGCTTGGTGTGCTTCTTTAGCGAGTCGGTGTACCTCCTGCAGGTCGTGTAAAACTCCATCTAGAGCCGGAATTTTGGTAGAAGTAGGACTGAGCCAGGGTAAATGTTGAGGATGAAATCCATAAGTACAATAGAAAGGACTCATCTGGATCGAGATATGGAGAGAGTTATTATAGGCAAATTCTGCCTGTGGGAGGAAACAATACCATTCTTCTTGTTGCGGACTGCAAAAACACCTGAGGCATTGTTCTAGGCTGGCATTTAATCTTTCCGTTTGGCCATTGCTCTGCGGGTGGTATCCTGAAGAGAGAGCCTTGTGAATCCCTAGAACTTGGCAGAGAGAGGCCCAGAATTTAGAGGTGAACTGGGGTCCTCGGTCAGACACTATGGTCCTGGGCAAACCATGCAGACGGACTATGTCCTGAAGAAAAGTTGCGGCCATCTCGGAGGCTGAAGGGACCTGTTTGAAGGCCGAAAAATGGGCAAGCTTGCTGAATGAGTCAACTGTCACCATGATTGTTGTCATGCCATATGACGGAGGGAGGTCTACTATAAAATCGGTAGAGATGTGTTCCCAAGGACGGTCCGGTAAGGAATCTTGTTGCAGTAACCCCAGAGGTTTTCCTGTTCGGTGTTTGTTAGAGGCACAAACCGAACAAGTGGAAACGTACTGGGCTACGTCTCTTCTTAAGGTCGGCCACCAGAAACCCCTCCGTAGCAGATCAAATGTCTTCCTAATTCCGGAATGTCCAGTTAAAGGGGTGTCATGACACCAGGAAAGTATTTGTTTCTGTAGCTTCTTAGTGGGTACGTAGAGAGCTCCTTCATGATAATACAATCCGTCCTTACCCTGAATGACAGTTGACGGAAGCTTGGTGTCCATTTGATACTGTGGAATTAGGTCTTGAAGGAATGAAACAGTTGAAGCCAACACCGTGAGATTTGGGAAAACCAAATCGTGTCCTGTGTAGGAACCAGAAGTATCCCCAAGACTTCTTGACAAGGCGTCAGCCTTCATGTTTTCTGTACCAGGTAAGTATGTGATTACGAAATCATATTGTAAAAAAAAATAAGCCCATCTGGCATGCCTGGCATTAGAACATTCCAACTGTTGCAAAACCCGAAGGTTACGATGGTCTGTTCTAATAGTAAACGGATGAGTAGCTCCCTGTAAAAGATGTCTCCACTCTTGGCAGGCCAACTTGATAGCCAACAGCTCCTTTTCTATGACTGAATAGTTGCGTTCACTACTGGTCAGTGTTTTGGAGTAATAAGCTACTGGATGTTCATATTCTGACCTTTGAAGTAGAACTGCTCCCACCGCCCCTGTAGAAGCGTCTGTCTCCAAAATGTAGGGTCGGTTCTGATCCGGTTGGACCAGGATGGGGGCTGTAGAAAAACATTCCTTTAGAAAACAGAAGGCTTTTTGAGGCCCTTCATCAAATACAAACTTGACTCCCTTCTTCAATAGAGAGGTCAGTGGGAGTACCTTGTTTGAAAAGTTGGGAATGAACCTCTGATAAAAATTGGCCAATCCTAGAAAGCTTTGGAGTTCTTTTACATTGACAGGATTTCTCCATTCTCTGATCGCCCTTACTTTATTGGAATCCATCTCGATACCATCCTTGGATAATATATATCCAAGGTAGGACACGGACGTAGCTTCAAATGAGCATTTTTCCGGCTTTACCAGTAGATGATGGGATTGCAGACGCTGTAAGACTAGTCTGACCAGTGACCTGTGCTCAGATAGAGTTTTAGAAAAGATGAGGATGTCATCCAGATACACTACCACCGACACAAACAGCATATCTGTGAACACCTTGTCCATGTACCTCTGGAAGATGGCTGGTGCGTTCACAAGACCAAATGGCATCACTCGGTATTCAAAGAGTCCAAAAGGGGTACGGAACGCCGTCTTCCACTCGTCACCTTGCCTGATTCTCAAGAGGTGATAAGCCCCTCTCAAGTCAAGCTTGGTAAAGAACACCGCTCCATGTACTGCCTCCAAGATGTCCTGGATCAAAGGCATGGGATATCTATCCCGAATGGTAACCTTGTTTAGTCCCCTGTAGTCTATACAAGGGCGCAGCTCTGCTGAGTCCTTTTTTGGAATGAAGAACAAGGAAGCCCCACAAGCAGATCGGGACTCTTGGATGAGTCTGTTTTGAAGATTTGCGTTGAGGTATTCTCTCAGCGCCTTCCTCTCTGGTAGTGACAAAGGGTACATCCTCCCAAAAGGAACCACCGCCTCAGGTATCAGGTCTATCCGGCAATCCTCGGTTCTATGAGGCGGGAGTTGACGGGAAACAGCATCCAGGAACACCTCTGAGAATTCTTGATAATGGATGGGAACTGAGGCCACTGTGATTGGATCTGGAGTACTGCTTCGGTCATACACTAGGGTGTTGGGAGTCGAAGGCAAGCTCATGCAGTGTGATTTACAGAATGCAGAATTGAAGACCACCTTGTTAGCAGTCCAATCAATCTGAGGGTTGTGCCTCCTTAACCAAGGAATGCCAATGACCAACGGAAAATGAGCTGCTCTGATCTGGTCAAATAGCAGGAACTCCTCGTAATGGCCTAACCTCATTCTCAACGGAATGGTCTCCTTGGTAATGGGTCCAGAAGATAAGGGCTTCCGGAATGGGGGCGGCCTTGGATATTGTGGGAACAAGATGTTCCGTTGCCCACTTGGGAGTCGATGAAGTTCCCTGCTGCTCCACAGTCAAGCATGGCGAACACCTCTGTGGGACCTGCATCGGACAGCCACAAGTCTACTCGAAACACCATTAGGCTGTTATCATCCGGAGTGCTTACTGCTCTTGTGTAGTTGCAAGGGTGCTTGTTACTTCCCCCGAAACCTCCCTTGCTGTAGATCGGGGGTTGAAGTTTCCCTGTCTTCGAGGTGGGACCTCAGGACAGTCTCTCAATAAGTGCTTCGAGGAGCCGCAATACATACACAATCCAGCATCTCTTCTTCTCCTTCTTTCTGCTTGAGTCAGAGGTCCTCGGGCAGCCCCGATCTGCATAGGTTCTTCTGGAGGATGGGTAGTTCTGGGTGGAGGAACAGGAGAGGGGAGACTGGTTGGTTGTGAAAAGCCTCTAGTTCGTCTTCTTTCTAATCGTCTCTCTTGTAGACGGAACTCAATCTGAAGAGACAATGTCACCAAATCCTGGAAAGATGCGGGTCTAGCCACTCGGGCCAGCTCATCCTTGATTTCATCACAAAGGCCCCGTCTGTAGATTGTTTGCTGAGCGGAATCAGGCCAATCTGCCTTGGCTGCCAGCCTCTGGAAACGAGATAGATAGGTTTGGACGTCAGTGTTTCCCTGGCTGACATCTAGGATAGCTTCTAGAGATGAATAGAAGACTTCTGGTCGGTCGAAACGTTCTTTGAACACCTCTGTAAAACGATCATAGTCACCCAAAATTGGGTCATCTCCGGTGACAAACGGTGTAGCCCATGAGAGAGCATTACCCATTAGGTTGGCAATGATGAACCCGACCTTGGATCTAGCAGTCTCATAAGCATGAGGCCGAAAGGCGAAATACACCTTACATGCGTCAAGGAAGTCCTTCAGCCCTCCCGGGTGTCCATCATATTTGCCAAAGGAAAGCGGCATCGTAGGCAGGTCCCCCCTGTCGTCACGATGCAACACAACCTGTTGTCGGAGGGCTATGTTCTCAGTCCTCAATGCATGGACCTCCATGGTAAGGTTCTGCATCGCTGCCACCAATTCTTGATATTGCTCTAACGATGCCATGGTAGATATTGGGCGTTGTATGCTGTCAAGATCAGAGGCCTTCTCCCCTTCCTCCTCACCTGAATCTTCTGTGGCGGATTCCTTAGGATTCGACTCCGTCTTCTTACGGTCCCTCCTCCTTATAGGAGTCTTGTCCTTTGGTATCTTGACCTTCTTTTCGTGTAGATAGGGTCTGGCCCCTCCGGAGGCCACCTTGGCAGAGATGGAACCCTGTCCGCGGGGACCCCCAGGGGGCCAGTCCTAATGTCAGGGAAAAAGCACGAAGGCAGAAAAAACCCTGTTTCCAGATGGGTTCTATGAGGGAGTTGTGGTTTCCCTTCACAAGACAATGGAGTTCTGTTTTCCGCTGAACCCGAAGAAAGTCAGAATCCAGCTCTGGTGGAGAGAGTCAGTAGCTCGGAAGTTACAGTAGGGGAACCTTTTCACTTTGAAAACACAATAGAGGCAATCAGAGGAAAGAAACAGGAACCCAAAATAAACAAATAAGAAATCTAAAGGAATGAGAGTATAGACAGGAATGCCCGCAAATAACAGTGACCAGATAGTAGGAAGGAGTAAGTATGGAAAATAGAGTGCAAAGAAAATACCCAGGCCACAAGCAGGAAAGTAGGAAGATGCCTGCAGGGAGTAAGTAAGTAGCAAACGAGAATTGTAGAGTGCAGAGAAGCCGAAAGTCAGAAAGCACGAAGCCCAATAAATAGAATGCTTCGGTGGAAGGCAAGAAACGTAGGAGGCAGTGGCTCAGGCAAGGCGGAGCCGTTAGAACAGACGAGGAGATAAAACTTATACAAGGTGGAAGTAGCAAGAGCCAGGAGACAGGAAACCCGGGAGTATAAACAAGGCAAGCACAGAAGGTAGGCACAGGGAAAAAGGCAGCAGTTTAAGGAGGATCGGCAGGGAGGAAAATCCAAGAACGAAGTTCCACACGAACCGGAGCGTAGTGTACAGATACAACGCATCGGTTTGTGGGAGGAGCCAGAATTTAAAGGCGCGGCCGCCATATTGGGTGAGGACTAGAGCGCGCACAGTCAATGCTTCCAGCGCTTCCAAACCGTCCATTCACGGTTCCTGACACCTTTGACCTGTTGAGGCCTCCCTCTGTGGTTTCCCAAGTCAGGCAGTGGACGTCTTCACCACATGTCTTAGTGAGAGAACTGGAGGGGCATGGTTTTTGCACTGTGTCTATACATGTGTCAATCAACTAGCTAAATTCCTGAATTTTAAGGGTATCATATCAGATTAGGCCACACAGAATGGGTTCCAGCAGGCAAGAGCTGGCCTATGGGTGGATGTATAGCCTCATACAGTTGCACTTCCCAGTGAAAGAAGGCACAAGGAGCTGTGGTATTCCAGGGGAAACATTTTCTTTCTATGAGGTTATCTCTCAAGTCACTCGCCAGCAAATGATGGCGAAGCACCCCATCAAGATGTTCAATGTTAAATGTATCTTCCCTCTCAATGTCTTTGTCATTAAAAATTGCCATGCACAAGACAACTAGCCTAACATATATGTTGATAAATGAGCACCACACACCGTGGGTGATAACAAGCAGCGCTCAGATGCCAGAGCGTTCATAGCGCTATATAAATGCTAAATTATTATTAATATAAGTGTTATTACATGGCCTAAACCACACAATAATACTTATCAAGTAACTGTGCATCAAGAGTGAAGCAAACAGGATACGTTTGATTGCATGGTTAGACTGTCTAGCCACACAAGTGTTATTATTGTGTTATTTTATCATGTTTGTGTTACCCTTGATGCACAGTTACTGTGCATTAAGGGTTAAGAAAACATAAGTGTTATTATGTCACATCAAATGTAGGCCAGTCTTATGTTTGTTTTACCCTTGATGTGCAGTTACTCGTGTGCATCAGGAGTAAAACAAACATAGGATTATGTAAATACCTCCCTGCTAGAGCCCTTTCGGTCTTCTAGCTCCAACTCTCTGCAGACCAGATTATTCTCTAAGCAGAGAATCGGGGTAGATCTCTTTCCTCCTTGGGTGTCTCCCTCTGGAATGGCCTCCCTGCCCCTCTTTGACTTGAGCCGGATCGCCTTAAGTTCTGGAAGCTTCTCAAGACCCTCCTTTTCTCTTCCTCCTTCCCTCTCCTGCTCATTTCCCCCCTCTGCCTCATGACTGGATGCCTGGTTCCTTCAGATTCTTACAGGGAACCAAGCCCTCCCCTACCAGTCTATCGCTGTTAGGTAAGAATTAGTGCAGTCCAACTGGTGTGGGACTATACTAGACTTATCTCTTGGTATTAGGTAACCCACCTTTTAATATAGGCCTTTTCTACATAAGTTGGTAGCGTGACTGAGCAGTCCGGCTTATCTTAAGACGGGTAATGTGAGTTGTAGAGCTGTACAATGAAATCAGTAAATACAAGTATCCAATTAAACACGTACACAGTTAAAGTTATATAATACATTTATTTATTTATTTATACACAAAGATTTTTTAAAGCATTCTTTAAAAAAGCATTAATTAGCTGTAACATTAATCCCAAGTTAGGATTCAATTAAAAAAAGTGAACAGTAAAACAGGTGAGTAATTCATTAAATATGTTACACATGTTCCAGCACCCGCAGGTGATGTCATTTGAGGTCACTATAGCATTTATATAGTATCACATTTGCAGTATTGAGTTAATTAAGGAAGGAAAGGTTAGGGTTAGATCAGAACAGAATGATAGGTTATAGCACCAGTGGTAACATGTCCTCCTCAACCTAATGTGCCCCTCATCGTTCCATCTTTTAACTCGTCTCTTGTGGTGCCTTTGGAATGTGCCTGTGTAGCATCGGCCTCTGGCCCAATTATGTCTACAACTCATCCCACTGTGGAAGCACGCTTGGCAGGGTGCAAAGACTGCCAAGGTTTATGAATGTGTTTGTGGGTTCCTGTAGTGCCTCTTGCAGTGAAAAACCCCCTTGAGGGAGTGGCGTATGGTCCTTCCTTGGCCAGTGTTGGCACTGTTGATCCCTTGGTGGGGTGGCGGGCTATGAATCTAATATGCATTTTTAGAGGTAGAACACATGGGAATACAAATGCCTACAAACACACACTTGTCAAAGCACTACCAGAAATTTTAGGGGTTAAAGATATGACGAGTAGCATTTTTACGACCTGCCGTATTCTGTCAGATTGTATGTTCTGTGGTGGCTGCAGTGTCAGATTTGGCTTTATTAACCCCCATGTGAGGGCTTGTCTTTGGAATTGCAAAAAAGCACTTGTTGCAAAAGGAATTATGGTTTGTTTTGATGCCATCTTTTGTCGCGCCTTGAAACACTTGTGTATAGGCGCGTTATAAATGCCATATCATATCATATCAAAAATTGTCATTTGCATGATGCATGGCTTGAGTCGTTCTGGGTGGGGGGTTGGTTTCTTCCAGATCTATCGCCCCCTGAAGCCCAAGCTCTTGGGGCACGGGCACAGAACCTGACAGCAAGTGGGCTCCTTTTGGATTGCTCGTGAGAAACACTGAAGGTTGCTTTAAATGCCCCTACTGTAGCCATTTCCCAGGGCGCTCTGGATACCGTATATCGATACATGGAGGCGACCCCTCCCTGGAATCACGGAGGCGGAATGGTAATACGGGTCCGGCGGTAGCCTGTTGTTTTTTCCGGCACGGTTATCGCCAAACTCTTAATGAGGCCCATGGTCCCTTTCTCAGGGGCACATGCCCAACTACCAGGCTTTCTTTTTACCAGCAGCTAGATCCGTGAGGAGGCGCCCAAAGGGAGGCTTATTGATTTGGATCCATGCAAGCATTAAGGCAACATGTAAAGCCTTAGATGTGGGCTCATCAGATCTACTTTGTGTGGTGTGCAACTTTAGGAATGGCTTGTCTATTGCTTTCCTAAATGTATATTTGAGGTAAAATCGGAGTGCTATTAACCACATGGAGTCAGCTTTGAACAAGCTTTCCTTATCCATTGCTGCTCCCCCCAACTGTCAGTTGTTCGTGTTAGGTGACTTCAACTGCCAGAAACAGGAACTGAGCCAGCTTCCGTGGAAGCTTGCAGCGGCAGAAGACAAACTATGGGGTGTTCCGTGGCGGTTGATCCCCCGAGCATGCGTTGTAACCCCTTGGCAGGCAGGGTTCGGTCAATGTTATATGCACATGGTTTGAGGGCTTGCAATGGGAGGTTTTTGGAATACTCTCCGGCATATATAACCTTTCGCACACAGACCAAAGGTAGTCGTATTGATTATATTCTCGCTCTTGCCTCCCAGTGGGATGGACTGGTTTATTTTAAAGTTTTGGAGAGAGAGTCAAGAGTGATCACAATCCTCTGGTGTTGACCTTTCTGTCCCCTTTTAACCCTGTCGACCAAAGCAGCCCTGTTAATGCACGAACCAGCACCGCTTGTCAAGCCCGAACGTATCGTCTATGGCCCAAAGTACCAACTGTTGCATTTCTGGGTATAATCTATGAAGCTTTGCTACCAGTGTTGGAGGCGTATGTGGAGATATATTCTCCTTTACCAATGGCTGATTTTTATAGATTAGTGACGGAAAGACTCACCCGTTTGTTACGAAGGAAAGACGCCCTCATTCTTTGGCTAACCGTAAATCCGTGGGTTGGTATGACCATGATTGCCGGGAGGCCAAAAGCTTTGCTCCGTGTTGGGCGTATGTGGAGATATATTCTCCTTTACCAAGGCTGATTTTTATAGATTAGTGACGGAAGACTCACTCATTTTGTTACGAGTAAAGACGCCCTCTTCTTTGGCTAACCGTAAATCCGTGGGTGTGGTATGACATGATTGCGGGGAGGCCAGTGGCATGCAATTAAGATATTATAGTTCAGAAAATGCATTAAAAAACATAGCACGACATAATATTGTGATAAGCTTGATAACTAATGAAACAGAATGACGGGAGTAAATGTACAACTGTGCCATTGGAAGTGCTGACGGTCAAGACTCTAAAGAATTTTGGGAATTTTGGTGAAAAAAACCTTAAAACTGACCAGCCTGGTGTGAAAGCAAACATTTACGCGGGCCAAGGCTTGGATGACCAATTTTACGACCTATATCTAGCGGTGATGCGTACCTTAGCAGGTCAGTATGGAGTGACTAAGGCAGGTATGGGTATCCCATTTTTCCCTATTAACTAAGATAGTTTTGTATGCGTTTATATCTCTAAGTCCACAGGCTCGTGTCGAAGTGAAGAGGGAAAAGGCCCCTGCGCACGGATTTGCTTACTATTGCAACTTTTGAAAAAAGTGAACCCAATAGCTCATTGGTGCCCCTTTTTAATAAATTTGTTATGAATATTTCTTATCTATGGTATCATCCACCGCGGTAGTTGGAGGCAAAGCACATCATATATTACCACTAAACAAGAAGGACGCTACGGGATTCCCTGAAATTATTAGGCCAATCTTAGTTGAGAATCGACTCACTGAGGCTAAAACTTTACTCCAGCGTGCTTTTGTACCTTCTGGAGGACCTGGGCTAGAGAGTTATCCACTTTCAGATGATACGCAGGGATGCAGAGCAGGTATCTCCACGGATAGCCAGGCCATGAGACTGGACCTCTTATGCCGAAATGCATGCTTCTTAGTCCAGTTGAATAAAATCTGGGCATTTT
>PGSH02001396.1:0-18778 GCA_002915635.3 Ambystoma mexicanum | reverse complement strand
TGGCCTGTACAGATGGACACTCCTGTCTCTAAATAAGAAGCTCTGGCTCCAGGGTGTCCAGTCTGCCTGGCCTGTACAGATGGACACTCCTGTCTCTAAATAAGAAGCTCTGGCTCGGGGGTGTCCAGTCTGCCTGGCCTGCACAGACGGACACTCCTGTCTCTAAATAAGAAGCTCTCGCGTTGGGGGTGTCCGGTCTGCCTGGCCTGTATAGACGGACACTCCTTTCTCTAAAAAAGAAGCTCTGGGGTGTCATGTCTGCCTGGCACGCATTGACGGACACTCCTGTGTCCAGTCTGCCCGGCCTGTACAGATGGACACTCCTGTCTATAAATAAGAAGTGCTGGTGTGTCCAGTCTGCCTGGCATGTATAGACGGACACTCCTGTCTCTAAATAAGAAGCTCTGGCTCTGGGGTGTCCAGTCTGCCTGGCCTGTATAGACGGACACTCCTGTCTCTAAATAAGAAGCTCTGGCTCTGGGGTGTCCAGTCTGCCTAGCCTGTATAGACGGACACTCCTGTCTCTAAGTAAGAAGCTCTGGGGTGTCCAGTTGGCCTGACCTGTATAGACGGACACTCCTGTCTCTAAATAAGAAGCTCTGGCTCTGGGGTGTCCAGTCTGCCTGGCCTGTATAGACGGACACTCCTGTCTCTAAATAAGAAGCTCTGGCTCTGGGTGTCCAGTCTGCCTGGCCTGTATAGTGGGACACTCCTGCATCTAAATAAGAAGTTCTGGCTCTGGGTTGTCCGGTCTGCCTGGCATGTATAGACAGACACTCCTGTGTCCAGTCTGCCTGGCCTGTACAGATGGACACTCCTGTCTCTAAATAAGAAGCTCTGGGGTGTCCAGTCTGCCTGGCATGTATAGACGGACACTCCTGTCTCTAAATAAGAAGCTCTGCTTCTGGGGTGTCCAGTCTGCCTGGCCTACATAGACGGACACTCCTGTCCTAAATTAGAAGCTCTGGCTCTGGGGTGTCCAGTCTGCCTGGCCTGTACAGATGGACACTCCTGTCTCTAAATAAGAAGCTCTGGCTCCAGGGTGTCCAGTCTGCCTGGCCTGTATAGACAGACACTCCTGTCTCTAAATAAAAAGCTCTGGCTCCGGGGTGTCCAGTCTGCCTGGCATGTATAGACGGACACTCCTGTCTCTAAATAAGAAGCTCTGGCCCTGGGGTGTCCAGTCTGCCTGGCCTGTATAGACGGACACTCCTGTCTCTAAATAAGAAGCTCTGGCTCCTGGGTGTCCAGTCTGCCTGGCCTGTATAGACGGACACTCCTGTCTCTAAATAAGAAGCTCTGGCTCCGGGGTGTCCAGTCTGCCTGACCTGTATAGACAGACACTCCTGTGTCCAGTCTGCCTGGCCTGTACAGATGGACACTCCTGTCTCTAAATAAGAAGCTCTGGCTCTGGGTGTCCTGTCTTCCTGGCCTGTACAGACAGACACTCCTGTCTCTAAATAAGAAGCTCTGGCTCCGGGGTGTCCAAGTACTGCCTGGCTTGTATAGACGGACACTCCTGTCTCTAAATAAGAAGCTCTGGCTCCGGGGTGTCCAGTCTGCCTACCTGTATAGACGGACACTGCCTGTCTCTAAATAAGAAGCTCTGGCTCTGGGTGTCCAGTCTGCCTGCCTGTATAGACGGACACTCCTGTCTCTAAATAAGAAGCTCTGGCTCTGGGGTGTCCAGTATGCCTGGCCTGTATAGACGGACACTCCTGTCTCTAAATAGGAAGCTCTGGCTCTGGGGTGTACAGTCTGCCTGGCCTGTATACACAGGCACTCCTGTCTCTAAATATGAAGCTTTAGCTCCCGTGTGTCCAGTCTGCCTGGCCTGTATAGATGGACACTCCTGTCTATATATAAGAAGCTCTGGCTCCGGGGTGTCCAGTCTGCCTGACCTGTATAGACAGACACTCCTGTGTCTAGTCTGCCTGGCCTGTACAGATCGACACTCCTGTCTCTAAATAAGAAGCTCTGGGTCTGGGGTGTCTTGTCTGCCTGGCCTGTATACACAGTTACTCCTGTATCTAAATTAAAAGCTCTGGCTCTGGGGTGTCCAGTCTGCCTGGCCTGTATAGATGGACACTCCTGTCTCTAAATAAGAATCTCTGGCTCCGAGGTGTCCATTCTGCCTGGCCTCTATAGTCGGAAATTCCTGCATCTAAAAAAGAAGCTCTGGCTCTGGGTTGTCCAGTCTGCCTGGCATGCATAGACAGACATTCCTGTGTCCTGTCTGCCAGGCCTGAACAGATGGACACTCCTGTCTCTAAATAAGAAGCTCTGGCTCTGGCATGTCCAGTCTGCCTGGCCTGTATAGACGGACACTCCTGTCTCTAAATAAGAAGCTCTGGCTCTGGGGTGTCCAGTCTGCCTGACCTGTATAGACGGACACTCCTGTCTCTAAATAAGAAGCTCTGGCTCTGGGGTGTCCAGTCTGCCTGGCCTGTATAGACGGACACTCCTGTCTCTAAATACACTCCTGTCTCTAAATAATAAGCTCTGGCTCTGGGGTGTCCAGTCTGCCTGGCCTGTATAGTGGGACACTCCTGCATCTAAATAAGAAGTTCTGGCTCTGGGTTGTCTGGTCTGCCTGGCATGTATAGACAGACACTCCTGTGTCTAGTCTGCCTGGCCTGAACAGATGGACACTCCTGTCTCTAAATAAGAAGCTCTAGCTCTGGGGTGTCCAGTCTGCCTGGCATGCATAGACAGACACTCCTGTGTCCAGTCTGCCTGGCCTGTACAGATGGACACTCCTGTCTCTAAATAAGAAGCTCTGGGGTGTCCAGTCTGCCTGGCATGTATAGACGGACACTCCTGTCTCTAAATAAGAAACTCTGCTTCTGGGGTGTCCAGTCTGCCTGGCCTACATAGAATGACACTCCTGTCACTAAATTAGAAGCTCTGGGCGGTCCAGTCTGGCTGGCCTGTACAGATGGACACTCCTGTTCTACAAATAAGAAGCTCTGGCTCCAGGGTGTCCAGTCAGCCTGCCTGTATAGACAGACACTCCTGTCTCTAATAAAAAACTCCTGGCTCTGGGGTGTCAAGTCTGCCATGGCATGTATAGACGGACAACTCCTGTCTCTAAATAAAAAGCTCTGCCGCTGGGGTGTCCAGTCTGCCTGGCCTGTATAGACGGATACTCCTGTCTCTAAAATAAGAAGCTCTGGCTCCTGGTGTCCAGTCTGCCTGGCCTGTATAGACGGACACTCCTGTCTAAAAATAAGAAGCTCTGCGCTCCAGGTGTCCATCTGGCCTGACCTGTATAGATTGACACTCCTGTGTCCAGTCTGCCCTGGCCTGCTACAGATGGACACTCCTCCTCTAAATAAGAAGCTCTGGCTTTGGGGTGTCCTGTCTTCCTGGCCTGTACAGACGGACACTCCTGTCTCTAAATAAGAAGCTCTGGCTTCGGCGTGTCATGTCTGCCTACCTGTATAGACGGACACTTCTGTCTCTAAATAAGAAGCTCTGGCTCTGGATTGTCCAGTCTGCCTGGCCTGTATAGAAGAACACTCCTGTCTCTAAATAGGAAACTCTAGCTCTGGGGTGTACAGTCTGCCTGGCCTGTATACACAGGCACTCCTGTCTCTAAATAAGAAGCTTTAGCTCCCGGGTGTCCAGTCTGTCTGGCCTGTATAGATGGACACTCCTGTCTATAAATAAGAAGCTCTGGCTCCGGGGCGTCCAGTCTGCCTGACCTGTATAGACAGACACTCCTGTGTCCAGTCTGCCTGGCCTGTACAGATGGACACTCCTGTCTCTAAATAAGAAGCTCTGGCTCTGGGGTGTCTTGTCTGCCTGGCCTGTAGACACAGTTACTCCTGTCTCTAAATTAAAAGCTCTGGCTCTGGGGTGTCCAGTCTGGCCTGGCCTGTATAGATGGACACTCGCTGTCTCTAAATAAGAATCTCTGGCTCTGAGGTGTCCAGTCTGCCTGGCCTCTATAGTACGGACACTCCTGCATCTAAAAGAAGCTCTGGCCTCTGGCGTTGTCCAGTCTGCCATGCATGCATAGACAGAAGCAGCTCCTGCTGTCCTAGTCTTGCCTGGCCTGAACAGATGACACTCCTGTCATCTAAATAAGAAGCTTAGGCTCTGGCATGTCCAGTCTGCCTGGCCTGTATAGACGGACACTCATGTCTCTAAATAGAAGCTCTGGCTCTGGTGTCCAGTCTGCCTTGACCTGTATAGACGGACACTCCTGCTCTCTAAATAAGAAGGCTCTGCTCTGGGTGCCAGTCTGCCTGGCCTGTATAGATGGACACTCCTGTCTAGAATACACTCCTGTCTCTAAATAAGAAGCTCTGGCTCTGGGTGTCCAGTCTGCCTGGCCTGTATAGTGGGACACTCTGCATCTAAATAAGAAGTTCTGGCTCTGGTTGTCTAGGTCTGCCTGGCATGTATAGACAGACACTCCTGTGTCTAGTCTGCCTGGCCTGAACAGATGGACACTCCTGTCTCTAAATAAGAAGCTCTAGCTCTGGGGTGTCCAGCCTGCCTGGCATGCATAGACAGGCACTCCTGGTGTCCAGTCTGCCTGGCCTGTACAGATGGACACTCCTGTCTCTAAATAAGAAGCTCTGGGGTGTCCAGTCTGCCTGGCATGTATAGACGGACACTCCTGTCTCTAAATAAGAAGCTCTGCTCTGGGGTGTCCAGTCTGCCTGGCCTACATAGAATGACACTCCTGTCTCTAAATAAGAAGCTCTGGGGTGTCCAGTCTGCCTGGCCTGTATAGATGGACACTCCTGTCTCTAAATAAGAAGCTCTGGCTCCTGGGGTGTCCAGTCTGCCTGGCCTGTATAGACGGACACTCCTGTCTCTAAATAAAAAGCTCTGGCTCTGGGGTGTCCAGTCTGCCTGGCCTGTATAGACGGACACTCCTGTCTCTAAATAAGAAGCTCTGGCCCTGGGGTGTCCAGTCTGCCTGGCCTGTATAGACGGACACTCCTGTCTCTAAATAAGAAGCTCTGGCTCTGGGTGTCCAGTCTGCCTGGCCTGTATAGACGGACACTCCTGTCTCTAAATAAGAAGCTCTGGCTCCAGGGTGTCCAGTCTGCCTGACCTGTATAGACTGACACTCCTGTGTCCAGTCTGCCTGGCCTGTATAGATGGACACTCCTGTCTCTAAATAAGAAGCTCTGGCTCTGGGGTGTCCAGTCTGCCTGGCCTGTATAGACGGACACTCCTGTCTCTAAATAAGAAGCTCTGGCTCTGGGGTGTCCAGTCTGCCTGGCCTGTATAGACGGACACTCCTGTCTCTAAATAAGAAGCTCTGGCTCTGGGGTGTCCAGTCTGCCTGGCCTGTATAGAAGAAAACTCCTGTCTCTAAATAAGAAACTCTGGCTCTGGGTGTCCAGTCTGCCTGGCCTGTATACACAGGCACTCCTGTCTCTAAATAAGAAGCTCTAGCTCCCGGGTGTCCAGTCTGCCTGGCCTGTATAGATGGACACTCCTGTCTATAAATAAGAAGCTCTGGCTCCGGGGTGTCCAGTCTGCCTGACCTGTATAGACAGACACTCCTGTGTCCAGTCTGCCTGGCCTGTACAGATGGACACTCCTGTCTCTAAATAAGAAGCTCTGGCTCTGGGGTGTCCAGTCTGCCTGGCCTGTATACACAGTTACTCCTGTCTCTAAATTAAAAGCTCTGGCTCTGGGGTGTCCAGTCTGCCTGGCCTGTATAGATGGACACTCCTGTCTCTAAATAAGAATCTCTGGCTCTGAGGTGTCCAGTCTGCCTGGCCTCTATAGTCGGACATTCCTGCATCTAAAAAAGAAGCTCTGGCTCTGGGTTGTCCAGTCTGCCTGGCATGCATAGACAGACACTCCTGTGTCCTGTCTGCCTGGCCTGTACAGATGGACACTCCTGTCTCTAAATAAGAAGCTCTGGCTCTGGCATGTCCAGTCTGCCTGGCCCGTATAGACGGACACTCATGTCTCTAAATAAGAAGCTCTGGCTCTGGGGTGTCCAGTCCGCCTGCCCGTATAGTCGGACACTCCTGCATCTAAAAAATAAGCTCTGGCTCTGGGTTTTCCAGTCTGCCTGGCATGTATAGATGGACACTCCTGTGTCCAGTGCGCCTGGCCTGTACAGATGGACACTCCTGTCTCTAAATAAGAAGCTCTGGCTCTGGGGTGTCCAGTCTGCCTGGCCTGTATAGACGGACACTCCCGTCTTTAAAAAAGAAGCTCTTGCTCTGGGGAGTCCAGTCTGCCTGGACTGTATAGTCAGACACTCTTGCATCTAAATAAGAAGCTCTGGCTCTGAGTTGTCCAGTCTGCCAGGCATGTATAGACGGACACTCCTGTGTACAGTTTGCCTGGCCTGTACAGATGGACACTCCTGTCTCTAAATAAGAAGCTCTGGCTCGGGGGTGTCCAGTCTGCCTGGCCTGCACAGACAGACACTCCTGTCTCTAAATAAGAAGCTCTGGCGTTGGGGGTGTCTGTCTGCCTGGCCTGTATAGACGGACACTCCTTTCTCTAAAAAAGAAGCTCTGGGGTGTCCAGTCTGCCTGGCATGCATTGACGGACACTCCTGTGTCCAGTCTGCCCGGCCTGTACAGATGGACACTCCTGTCTATAAATAAGAAGTGCTGGTGTGTCCAGTCTGCCTGGCATGCATAGACGGACACTCCCGTCTCTAAATAAGAAGCTCTGCCTCTGGGGTGTCCAGCTGCCTGGCCTGTATAGACGGACACTCATGTCTCTAAATAAGAAGCTTTGCTCTGGCATGTCCAGTCTGCCTGGCCTGTATAGACGGACACTCATGTCTCTAAATAAGAAGCTCTGGCTCTGGGGTGTCCAGTCCGCCTGGCCCATATAGTCGGACACTCCTGCATCTAAAAAATAAGCTCTGGCTCTGGGTTTTCCAGTCTGCCTGGCATGTATAGATGGACACTCCTGTGTCCAGTGGGCCTGGCCTGTACAGATGGACACTTATGTCTCTAAATAAGAAGCTCTGGCTCTGAGGTGTCCAGTCTGCCTGGCCTGTATAGACGGACACTCCTGTCTCTAAATAAGAAGCTCTGGGGTGTCCAGTTGGCCTGACCTGTATAGACAGATACTCCTGTTTCTAAATAAGAAGCTCTGCCTTTGGGGTGTCCAGTCTGACTGGCCTGTATAGACGGACACTCCTGTCTCTAAATAAGAAGCTCTAGCTCTGGGCTGTCCAGTCTGCCTGGCCTGTACAGATGGACACTCCTGTCTCTAAATAAGAAGCTCTGGCTCCAGGGTGTCCAGTCTGCCTGGCTTGTATAGACAGACACTCCTGTCTCTAAATAAAAAGCTCTGGCTCCGGGGTGTCCAGTCTGCCTGGCATGTATAGACGGACACTCCTGTCTCTAAATAAGAAGCTCTGGCCCTGGGTGTCCCTTCTGCCTGCCTGTATAGACAGACACTCCTGTCTCTAAATAAGAAGCTCTGGCTCCTGGGTGTCCAGTCTGCCTGGCCTGTATAGACAGGACACTCCTGTCTCTAAATAAGAAAGCTCTGGCTCGGGGTGTCCAGTCTGCCTGACCTGTTAGAGACAGACACTCCTGTGTCCAGTCTGCCTGGCCTGTACAGATGGACACTCCTGTCTCTAAATAAAAGCTCTGGCTCTGGGGTGTCCAGTCTGCCTGGCATGTATAGACGGACACTCCTGTCTCTAAATGAGAAGCTCTGGCTCCAGGGTGTCCCGTCTGCCTGACCTGTATAGACAGACACTCCTGTGTCCAGTCTGCCTGGCCTGTATAGATGGACACTCCTGTCTCTAAATAAGAAGCTCTGGCTCTGGGGTGTCCTGTCTTCCTGGCCTGTGCAGACGGACACTCCTGTCTCTAAATAAGAAGCTCTGGCTCCGGGGTGTCCAGTCTGCCTGGCCCGTATAGACGGACACTCCTGTCTCTAAATAAGAAGCTCTGGCTCCGGGGTGTCCAGTCTGCCTACCTGTATAGACGGACACTCCTGTCTCTAAATAAGAATCTCTGGCTCTGGGGTGTCCAGTCTGCCTGGCCTATATAGACGGACACTCCTGTCTCTAAATAAGAAGCTCTGGCTCTGGGGTGTACAGTATGCCTGGCCTGTTTAGATGGACACTCCTGTCTCTAAATAGGAAGCTCTGGCTCTGGGGTGTCCAGTCTGCCTGGCCTGCATACAAAGGCACTCCTGTCTCTAAATAAGAAGCTCTAGCTCCCGGGTGTCCAGTCTGCCTGGCCTGTATAGATGGACACTCCTGTCTATAAATAAGAAGCTCTGGCTCCGGGGTGTCCAGTCTGCCTGACCTGTATAGACAGACACTCCTGTGTCCAGTCTGCCTGGCCTGTACAGATGGACACTCCTGTCTCTAAATAAGAAGCTCTGGCTCTGGGGTGTCCAGTCTGCCTGGCCTGTATACACAGTCACTCCTGTCTCTAAATTAAAAGCTCTGGCTCTGGGGTGTCCAGTCTGCCTGGCCTGTATAGACGGACACTCCTGTCTCTAAATAAGAAGCTCTGGCTCTGGGTGTCCAGTCTGCCTGGCCTCTATAGTCGGACATTCCTGCATCTAAAAAAGAAGCTCTGGCTCTGGGTTGTCCAGTCTGCCTGGCATGTATAGACAGACACTCCTGTGTCCTGTCTGCCTGGCCTGTACAGATGGACACTCCTGTCTCTAAATAAGAAGCTCTGGCTCTGGCATGTCCAGTCTGCCTGGCCTGTATAGACGGACACTCCTGTCTCTAAATAAGAAGCTCTGGCTCTGGGGTGTCCAGTCTGCCTGGCCTGTATAGACGGACACTCCTGTCTCTAAATAAGAAGCTCTGGCTCTGGGGTGTCCAGTCTGCCTGGCCTGTATAGACAGACACTCCTGTCTCTAAATAAGAAGCTCTGGCTCTGGGGTGTCCAGTCTGCCTGACCTGTATAGACAGACACTCCTGTGTCCAGTCTGCCTGGCCTGTACAGATGGACACTCCTGTCTCTAAATAAGAAGCTCTGGCTCTGGGGTGTCCAGTCTGCCTGGCATGTATAGACGGACACTCCTGTCTCTAAATAAGAAGCTCTGGCTCTGGGGTGTCCAGTCTGCCTGGCCTGTATAGACGGACACTCCTGTCTCTAAATAAGAATCTCTGGCTCTGAGGTGTCCAGTCTGCCTGGCCTCTATAGTCGGACATTCCTGCATCTAAAAAAGAAGCTCTGGCTCTGGGTTGTCCAGTCTGCCTGGCATGCATAGACAGACACTCCTGTGTCCTGTCTGCCTGGCCTGTACAGATGGACACTCCTGTCTCTAAATAAGAAGCTCTGGCTCTGGCATGTCCAGTCTGCCTGGCCTGTATAGACGGACACTCCTGTCTCTAAATAAGAAGCTCTGGCTCTGGGGTGTCCAGTCTGCCTGGCCTGTATAGACGGACACTCCTGTCTCTTAAAGAAGCTCTGGCTCCGGGGTGTCCAGTCTGCCTACCTGTATAGACGGACACTCCTGTCTCTAAATAAGAAGCTCTGGCTCCGGGGTGTCCAGTCTGCCTGGCCTGTATAGACGGACACTCCTGTCTCTAAATAAGAAGCTCTGGCTCCGGGGTGTCCAGTCTGCCTGCCTGTATAGACGGACACTCCTGTCTCTAAATAAGAAGCTCTGGCTCCGGGGTGTCCAGTCTGCCTGGCCTGTATAGACGGACACTCCTGTCTCTAAATAAGAAGCTCTGGCTCTGGGTTGTCCAGTCTGCCGGCCTGTATAGACGGACACTCCTGTCTCTAAATAAGAAGCTCTGGCTCTGGACACTCCTCTCCAGTTGTCCTCCTTGGGAATACAGCAACTTAGAGAAAGCCAAACACACTTGCAATGAGGAAGCCTTCTGATGGGAGTTGTGATAGAACTGTCAGATGGCCGCTCACATTAGAAGCATTTCATCTGACTAGCGTTTATGAGGTAGGATCAGGGCTCATGACCCTAATCCGGGTGGAAGAGGACATATGTTGGGCAACCACTAGATCATTTATGCAGGATTTCCAGTGTGTTCAGTCCCCAGATACACCCTATACATCATTTGAAGGTAAGTGCAATGGCTCGATAGCAAGTTCTCACATTAATCCAGGTGCACCCAGGCGGCTTCATCAGCAAATCTAAGCCCTCCACAGAAGCTCTAATGTAGAGTTTATACATCTTCCGGTAACTGGGCTGCTAGCGCAATGCAAACAAAAATAGTAAGGTGGCCTCTCCAAATGTTTTGTCCCGCCCTCACCTAACCCTGTGACAGACCCGATTGCACACCTGTTTTCCCAGCTGCCCTCAAATGCACACACACTCTTATAGGCTCCCTCAATCACATGCACCCTCGAACAGGCAGCCACTGTATCGCACCCTTCTCATAAGCACCCAAGCAAGGACACATCCACTCACATGGACCCTCAACCTCATGCCTACTCTGTCACAGGCACCCTCAATCTCATGCCTCCTCTGTCTGAGGTACCCTCAATCTCATGCCTCCTCTCTCACTGGCACCCTCAATCACATGCCTCCTTTGTCACAGGCACCCTCAATCGCATGCCTCCTACGTCATAGGAAGTCTAAATCTCATGCCTCCTCTGTCGCAGGTACCCTCAATCGCATGCCTCCTCTATCTCAGGCACCCTCAATGTCATGCCTCCTCTGTCACAGGCACCCTCAATCACATGCCTCCTCTTTCAGAGGCACCCTCAATCTCATACCTCCTGTGTAATAGGCACCCTCAATCACATGCCTCCTCTTTCAGAGGCACCCTCAATCTCATGCCTCCTGTGTATAGGCACCCTCAATCACATGCCTCCTCCAGGCACTTTACCCCTCTGACCATAACAGTGATAAAAGGAGCGGCTGGCACTTTAGCCCACTGACTATAACTGAGAAAAGAAGCATCCAGGCACTTTACCCATGTGACTATAACTGAGAAAAGAAACTTCAAGGCACTTTACTGCTCTGACTATAAATGAGAAAAGAAGCATCCAGGCCCTTTACCCCTGTGTCTATAACCGAGAAAAGAAGCATCCAGGCCCTTTACCCCTGTGTCTATAACTGAGAAAAGAAGCATCCAGTCCCTTTACCCTTGTGACTATAACCGAGAAAAGAAGCATCCAGGCCCTTTATCCCTGTGACTATAACCGAGAAAAGAAGCATCCAGGCCCTTTATCCCTGTGACTATAACCGAGAAAAGAAGCATCCAGGCCCTTTACCCCTGTGTCTATAACCGAGAAAAGAAGCATCCAGGCCCTTTACCCCTGTGTCTATAACCGAGAAAAGAAGCATCCAGACCCTTTATCCCTGTGACTATGGCCCTCATTACGACCCTGGCGGAGATCGTGGTGCAATATGCACCATGGAGCACGGCGGAAAGCTGCCGATACCGCCATGGGGGTTGGCGGATTTACCGCCCCATGCCGACCTTGGCGGGGCGGTAAATCCCATTCCCCATTTTACCTTCCCCATTCCATTTTTGCCCCATAGGGTATAATGGGAGTGGGGAAGGCGTTAATTACGCCACCGTAAATACGGTGGCGTAATTAACAACAAGGGTCCCGTAGCGCCATGGATTTCTCCGCCCGGAAAACCAGGGCGGAAAACGGCTCCATGGCGCTACGGGAACTCGTAGTAGGGCGGACGGGTCCGCCGCGAATACCGCTGGCGTAAACCCACTCCGCCAGGGTCCTAATGAGGGCCTATAACCGAGAAAAGAAGCATCCAGGCCCTTTAACCCTGTGACTATAACCGAGAAAAGAAGCATCAAGGCCCTTTACCCCTGTGTCTATAACCGAGAAAAGAAGCATCCAGGCCCTTTATCCCTGTGACTATAACCGAGAAAAGAAGCATCCAGGCCCTTTATCCCTGTGACTATAACCGAGAAAAGAAGCATCCAGGCCCTTTACCCCTGTGACTATAACCGAGAAAAGAGGCATCCAGGCACTTTATCCCTGTGGCTATAACAGTGAGAAAAGAAGCACCTTGATGCTATACCCTTGTGTCTATAACAGTGAGAAGGGAAGTGGAAGGGCACTACACCCCTGTGACTTGAACAGTGGGAAAAGAATCAGCTCGGCACTATACCCAATAATGCATTCAAAATAGGGAACCTGAAGGAGATAAGTACCCTGTTAGTGAGATACCTTACACTTTATAGTTTGACCAATCCTGATACCTTTTTGTTTAACCCTATCCTAGAGAGGTACACAGTGTTTAGTTGATGAGTAAACCATTAGGCCCTATGGGTGTTTGTCCATATAACCCTCCTTTAAATCAAGAAAGGTAACTGAGGAATCCTGGAGATATTGTTCCTTCAGGCTAGAGATGTGATGAAACTCTACAAAACTGGTGCTGAACACAGTGCAGTCTTGAGCAGATCAAACGCTTTCTGGTGTTCCAAGTTCCACGGCAATGACAAAGAAATGCCCTTCTTTGTGAAAGCCAACATTGGTTTAATCACTAAGGAAAAGTTTGGGATCCACTGCCTACAGTAAGAAGCCATTCCTATCAAGGCTCTGACTTCCTTCTGTGTATTTGGGACAGACATGCTAGAAATGATTTTAATCTGTTCAGGCATCAACCTTCTTCCCTCCTTTGACAGGAGATAGCCTAAATAGGTGACCTCCTGTCAACAATATTGAAACTTTTTGAGTGAAGCTTTATGTCCATGTTTTGCTAGGTGAATAAGCAACAACACAGTGCCCTCCTTACAGGCACTTTCTGAGTCAGCAGCTAAAAGAAGATCATCTACATATTGAAGCAATGTACAAGTGGTAGGTAACTCAAGTGTATCAAGCTGCTCTTTCAAAGCCCTGCTATAGATACTTGGACCTTCCGTGTACCCCTGTGGCACCGGGTGAATGTAAACAAGCGTCCCCCTAAGGTGAACGCAAACAGATAACTGCTATCCTTGTGCATAGGAATGCTGAAGAAAGCATTTTTAAGATCTACAACACTAAAGTGAGTAGCAGAAGCTGGGATTATAGTTAGTATTGTTGTTACATCAGACACAATAGGAAATTGTGGAGCAACAATCTTATTGATAGCGCGTAAGTCAATGATAAAACGAAAAGGAATTGCATTATCGCCTTTCTTGTACACAGGCAAAATCGGACTACTTCACAAACTACCTGCAATTTCTTCAATTACCCCACGATGTACAAAATCGGAGACTATACACTTCAAAGCTTGCCCACCATCGACCGAATTCTTATACTGAGGAATACGTTGCAACTTTACTCATTGTTTCAAAATGATCTTAACAGGCTCAATTTGTGGAACACCAGCATCATTATCATCAATTGCCCATAAACACTCCGGAACATCACTAAATTCTGGCGGCAAAGGTCTAGTCAGGAACTGAGAGACAGAAAGTTGCTGTGGTGAAATCGTCAAACGCACTCCATCCGAAGAACAATGAATTACTGCATTTAATTCTTTCAACAGATTCAACCCCAACAAATTCTCTCCACAGTTCATGGTCAAAAGAAACGGACAGTGATCCGTGAATGGACCTAGTGTAATTGGTACCGGCGAAGAAACCGGACTAACCACTGGTGTACCAGAAAAACCTACAGAAACATTGGTTTGCCCTGACAGTGGAATGTTTGGAACCTGTGAATGATCAATGGAACACTTCTGTGCTCCTGTATCAATCAAAAATAGATGGGCCTTATTTCCCACTATCATTTCAATGTAGGGACCTTTTGGGAATAGGCGGTGGTTACAAATCCTGCTTCCGGCAATCCTAGCTAAACAATATATCATCAAAGGAATGTCTTCAGAGAGATATGCAGTAGAAGGATGATCAAAAATGTTTCTATTATCCACACTCAGTGACTAATTGTCTTGTGAAAAAAAGATTGCGAATTCTGAGAAAACTGGCTTCTACCAGGATCCCCTGCACCAGGGCAGCCTCTGGATCGTCTACCCATGGTACCAAATGTGTTATTCGACCTCTGCTGGAGGATCGGGCATTGTGCTCGACAATGACCCTCTTGTCTGTAATAAGCACATTTCCACGTGGAGAATACTGTCCCCTAAACTGTGCACTACCCCATCTAGGACCTCGAACAATCTGTTGCAATAGAATTTTAGTTTTCAGGTCTCCCTTTCTCTTTTTGATCCTCTCTTTTTCATTATTGACTCGGTTTTCATAGTACTGAGCCATATGCAATACTTCAGACTGAGACTTAGCCTGCCAAGCGCTCTCAGAAGTCATAATTTGCGACTGGATGTCAGGCAACAATCCACGCACAAATTTGTCTACAAATAGTCGTTTTCCAGACTCTGTGCTCAAATCTTGTCCACTGAAATCTGAAAATACTTGTTCAAACCGATTAAAGAATTCGGTAGCACCCTCAGACTTCCCTTGGACACAAGCAGTAAGTTTGTCCCAAACAATCCTTCTCTCAGGAATTATGGCTTTTAGTTTTGTCACTATTCTATCAGGCAAAGTCAGTATTACCTGTGGCGGTCTCTCACCAGCTGGTCTATCTCTATCTTGTCTAACCATATTATCCCATGTGTCCCCTAACCCTGCCGCATCGTCTACAGTCCTAATCTGTTTCCACAAATCAACGAGGTAGGAGCACGGGGAATAACAAATCTATATCACTCAGAGTAAATACTGACGACTGCAAGACAGATTCTATCTCTTTATAGAACCCTTTGGATTCTTTCTTATATCTGGGATGGATTGTCTGATGGTGTTCACTTCCTGTCTTGAGAATGGGATGTGAACAAACTGTGATACGTAATGTGCAGGAATATCATAAGCAGCAGTACCTGCTGCGACGTTAGCTGGAACCTCAACTTTTGGGACAAATGTCGGAGGAACCTCTCTCATAGGCAACTGAGAGATAGGAAACTCCGAACGCTTACTGAGCAACAGAGCTAAATCGAGCGCTGAAGCAGCTGAAGGAGTGTCAGACAAAAATCTTCTGTAGATATTCATATTATGCGGGAAACAAATACAATACAAAATTAGCCGCTCAAACTATCACATCATTTCTTCATTCCGTAACCTTTCTAACTCCCTTCTATACTCAAAAACCCTCTCGACGTGCTCATATACTTTCTCCGCAGTATCTCTTGAATATGCTAAAACATTCAAATCCCTCAACCCTTGTGGGAGATCTACATCATCCAGTCTATTCCACATCACAGATAAATGAATTCCCAGTCCTTCGATAAAAACATTTTTCTCAGGAAAACTTTCTAGATTAGAGAGTGTAGCAAAAACATCAGATTGTTCACCCTTCTCCGTGCACTGCCTAGCCCATGCATTCAATTCGCGCTTTCTCTCTTTAGACACTGTATTGCGAGTTACAATCTTTGATTCCGCTCTCTTATCAACTACAAGTGGGACAGAATCACTCGGAAGAGGAAGAGTAGACAAATCTTGTACAATCGGTAACAAAGGTGCTATCACTGGTGCAGAAGACAAATCTACCAGACCCGTAACAGTAGGCAAAGGTGGAGGTGCAGGTGGAGAAGCAACAATAGGAGGAGGAACAATAACCGGAGGAAGAGGAGTAATAGGAGGAGCAGGAATTACTACTGGAGGAGGAACGACAGCAGCAAGAGGTAAAGCAACAGGAATAGGTACATACGGAGGTGGCGCAGTGGCACCAGGCCTTCGTTCATTTATAAGTTTATCAATTAATTCATCAGACATATGAAAATCTTTAGACGGATATATTTTCTGAATGCCAAGTTGAAAAGCCCTATCCATATTTCTAACTGACTCTAATTGTTTATTTTGATCATACAACAACGCTTTCTTGGCGTTGGATGTATGACGGCGCGCATGTTTCTCTTTACTTTTAAGTTGCTGCATAGCTTCTTTCTTCCAATTTTGTAATACATCAAATGCTGCAGGTCTCGCTTTTTTCTTCAACAATATGGACTCTAAATATTCTATACGAGGAATCTCAAAGCTACCATTGGTTGACCACTGAGGTTCGGAAGCATGTCTAGTTTATCTGTTCCACATATCATTAAATACTACACTACCAATGCCATGCTTACAGTACATAGTACATGCCCATGTGGCGCTGGACGGCCAAATTCCAAAGATTGTGGAATAATGCCCTGAAGCAGGCAGACAATTTCTCAGGCATATCAGATTCCTGGTGTTACCTAGTCAATAATTGTACTTGCGATAACAATGCGCTGAAACAAATTATCAAGATACTTAAGAATGGGGTCACGACTCACCTGATCAAAGAACTAAAGGAGGTCCGATCGGATAACTAAGGACAACTAAGGACCCTCGTGGTTGGTGATTTTGGTAAAATTGCCCGCCTCGATATATGGACCCTCGTCAAGATGCCGTCTCCACCGTCCAGGGATCGGGTCATGCAGTACTGTTGAGGTATCGCATCTCATCCAAGAAAGGGGCCCCCTTTTTTCACCGTCCGATCCCGGTCCGATAGCCGCGTCAACACTTCAACAAGGTGGCATCAATCTTGAGGGTCCCTATTCGGGCGCCATCTATAAAAGCAAGGAAATATCGAGGCTGAGTACCACAAAAGGAAATACACCAAACACGGGCTTTAAAGATTCACAGATCTTTAATCTACTGTACAGTTACAAAGAAAACAGAAATACAGATAGCTATCTGGCTCTCAATAAATCACAATGAGTACCAGCCCGTCAGAGTGAGGAGAAAGAGAGTGCTGGACATCTAGACATTCGCATGTTTATACATTTCTTGCAATATTGTCCAGCCCCTCTACAGGTTAATAATCTGTGGTCTAGGGTTTGTGCCAATTTCACTCATGGCTCATACAATAATATGCACATGGATTACTTCGGTTTACATTTCTAACAATTTACAATGGCAAAGGTTATTCCTGGATTTAGCAGTAAGCCTTAGCACATATCCCTTCACAATGCAGTTCTGCCAGTGTCCACGCTCACCATTTGCATTACATTGTCCTCGATGTGTGTCCGCGGATGAGTCTTGTTAGTGCAGACAATCCTTAGACCACAAGTCATGCTTGGGACAAGGTCTCATTACCTAGTCTAAACATTCGGCCCTCGGACAGTCTAACCATTAACCAGGCACAAAGGTCGGGAAGGCACAGTCCACCATTTTAGAACACCGAATCAAATATGACCAGAAATCAAAATGGCGGATGATCCTAAAATGGCGGCGAAGTCGATCTAAAATCAGAACTTTGCAATGCAGTTTCTTCGTAGAGCGACTAGGCTTAGGCCAATATATATATATATATATATCAGAAGGAGGCACAATATGATTTCCCGTTTAACTAATACGAATGCACACAAACAACATTAAAATCAAACTCAACCATACTACAATAAAACAACTCATTGCATACACCTGCATTCTGCTTAACTGTCAATCTGCAGCAGCTTACAGACATGAAATCAATTAACTAATTAGCACACATTCCACAGACATTCTGTTCCTCACAGAAACATGCCTGAAACCCCACCACCCATTATACCTGACATGCTTCCACCACACCATCTCACCCACCACAGAGACCGCTCACACAAACAAGATGGTGGCATTGCCATCAAACCTAAAGATTCACTCACAATTAGCAATCCCACACACCAGCCACAAACATCATTTGAAGTTGTCTCTCTCACTTGCTCTGCTCCGTCAGATCCACACCCCACCTTTCCCCACCTCCTTTGCTGCCCCCTCAAAGCACAATCCCAACTTCCACACAGACTGAACTGACTTCACTACTAAGAATCACATCTCCCTGCAACAACATCTACCTTGGAGACTTCAACACTGATGGTTCCCATCCAGAGAATAATCCCATACTAAAGAGTATCCTCACTCCACTCACCACCTATGACCTCACACAACTCATCACCTACCCCGCACGCAGCTGTCAACACCCTGGACCTTTTATTTAAGCACACATCTCATCTCTGTGGAAACTGAATCTGGATTTTGTGGTCAGATCATTTTGCAATCCCCTTTGCGCTCACTCTACCACACAGGATCTTCCACCTGCCACACATCACTTCCATCAAGACACATCAAACACATTACAGACACAGCCTTACCACCATTCATGCCACCCTGTCTGCACAAACACACTCCTCTACATTCTCCTCAACAATTAAAATGCCATCACCACACAAGCACTCGACAAAAATGACCTGCCTCAAAATACAAACACTCTGTATCTACCCCATCAACCATGGTTGAACTACTCCTGCTTCTGTATCAAGCAGGAAACCAGATGCCTAGAATGACCCTACAAAAAATAAAACATGCTTGCCTCCAGAACACCACTCAAAACTGCTACAACAAATACAATACAGCCACATGCATTCCAGAACCACCCATTACCTCCAGGAATGCAAATGCATCACCAAAATGCATCACCACTCGCAAACAGAAACTATGCAACTTTGTTAAATCCCTCTTCAAACACCCATCCATACCATCCACACCCCCATCCACTGCAGTTTGCACCTCTGTCATAGACTACTTTAACTGCAAAATATACATCATATAAGCCCTCCTCTCCAACTTTTCATTTCGACAGTCTCCCAAACATTCCAACAAATAGGACGACTTCCACCCCGTCAACGCAGACACCATCCTCACTTTACTACTAAAATAAAACCTGCAAACTTCCTGGATGATGCATACTCACCTCAAGCAGAATCCAATTTCATCAACACACTTGCTCCCCACTTACTCAACAACACATGTCTCTCACGCCCCCTCTTCAAAGAAATTCTCTGTGCCCTGCACTCTCCGAAAATTGCTGCCTCATAACTATCCTGCCATACCATGCCAGAATCAAGGAACACTTTG
>PGSH02001395.1:0-39969 GCA_002915635.3 Ambystoma mexicanum | reverse complement strand
AACCAAACACCTAGCCCTTACCAAATGGCAGGCCAAGCCCAATGACACCACACTGGAAGAATTTAAAAAGCTATCTGCACAATACAAGAAAGCCATATTCAAAGCTAAGTCTAACTCTTTCAACCACCGTATCACTAACGCCAACTCCAAATCCAAGGAAACTTTCTCTATCTTCAAAGACCTCATCACTCCATCCACCAGCTCAGGTGAGATCATTAAAGATGAAGCTTGGTGCTCCTGCATACAGGCAGCACTGCTAAACAAGATCAAACTTCTCCAAGACAAAATCCAATCCCAATGTAAAGCACTCACTAAACCTGCCCATCAGACCACGCCCACTACCGCCCCCCATAAACCTCCCATCCCCCTCTTCTCCTTCAGACATGTCTCAGAATCAGAAGTCATAAATCTCCTCCAACACCTCAAACCCTCCACTTGTAAAGGGGACATCTGCCCGCCAACTTGATCAAAGACTGCTGAAACCCTAGCCCCACTCATCACGGCATTCATCAATGCATCCTTTTCTACAGGCACAGTCCCATCCAACCTAAAGGAAGTCTGGGTTCGCCCCCTTCTAAAAAAAACATCCCTGGATCCCTCCTCCCCTAATAACTACCGTCCATCACCACCGTCCCCTTCCTCAAGATCCTAAAAGCAGCCCACAACCAGATCCAACAATTTTTAGAATCCAACGCCATCCCAGGCAAAAGAATCTGATTTCCGCAAATGCAATGGCACTGAAACCGCCCTCTTAGACCTCAAAAATCAAATAACCAAGATAATGTATACCGGCAAACCAGACCTTCTGCTGCTACTGGATCTCTCAGCAGCCTTTGATCTTGTCGATCATCAAACCCCGACCTCCCACCTCACCGACTCAGCTCACTTTTCCAAACAGGCCTCCTCCTGGATAACTTCCTTCCTGGATGGCAGAGCCATGAAAGTGTTTCCGGACCAGGCCAACGCAACGCCCACTACCATCCACTGTGGAGTCCCGCATGGCTCCTGCACAGCACCCACCCTCCACAACCGGTTTACAAAACCTCTATTCGACAAACTGGATTCCTTCGGCATAGCCTATACCAACTATGCCGACGATACGCAAGTCCTCCTCCCTCTCACCGGATTCTATGACCAAGACTAAGCAGCCTTCCTTCAAATATACACAACCATTGAAACGTGGATGGCTGCCAATGGGCTATGCCTCAATGGAGATAAGACAGAAATCATCCTCCTAGGCCACAAAGAAACTCTGTCTAAACTCAGCCACAAATATTGGAACTTCACCATAGTTACCACTATTCCTGTCTCCTCCTCGGTGAAGACCCTTGGAGTCCACATAGACTCCACCCTGTCCATGACACAAGTGCCATTGCCTCTGCCTACGCCCACACCACTAAACTAATAACTGCCATCAAACCATTCCTCTCCGACCAAAACTGCCTCTCCATCGCCCGAGCCACCATCGGAGTGAAATTAGAGTATTGCAATGCTCTCTTACCTGGGACCTCTGTAAAAAATGTAACTAGGCTTCAAAAGTCCAAAACAATATACTCAGAGCCACCCTTAGTATCCCCAAAAGAGATCACATTACACAGGCTAGACGGGCCACCCACCGGCTCCCCGTAAAAAAGAGAATCACGTTCAGGACCCTCACCGTAACGCACAAATGTTTAAGCCTCTCCGCTCCATCCTACCTATCAGAAACCATCACCAGAGATCCCGCCTCTCATCCCAGGAGAAGCCAATATGCTAACCAACTACACATCCCTTCTGTCTTAAGAGCTAAAGCAGGAGCGATCGGTTTTCCTCATCTAGCTCCCTAGCTCTGGAATGCCCCACCCAACACCTTCAGTGCCGAGACCTCTCTCACTGCTTTCCGCAAAGGTCTCAAAACCACGTTGTTGAACTAACCACTTACCCCCTCTCGCCCCTGTAGCTTGCCTGCTACAGTCCTCTCTTCCTATGTATGCATTGTAACTAAGTTTTTCTCTGCAACCAGCTACAAGTTCATTTGACTGCAACAGCGTCTCGATGCCCCAGGGTTGATGCACGCATTATAAATGTTAATCAATAAATAAAATAAAGAGGCCCTTAATGTATTCACTGTCAGGGGATGCCCCAATAGGTTTGACATACCACATAACCTTTTCTTTGGGCTGCTGTAAAGCTGACATACTTCGAGGTGAACCTCAGAAAGGAACTAGACAAACTCTAAGGACACCAATTCCAGCCATGTGACAAATTAATCAAAATTAGACAGACTATGGCAAAACAGAATCCGCCCAGAGCCCTCGATTTGTTAGATGAACTGCCCAACATATCTCAGACACACTCCTTGAGATGCTCCAGGATAATGTTATGTGCTTTATTGGGAGTGGGCTCCCCACTAGGGCAATCAGCTTGACCCTGAACAGGCACAAATATAAATGGGTGCTGTCACAAGTGAATTTTAGGAATGAGTACCATGTAGCCCAACTGAGACCAATTTGTGACTGGCTTACCCGAGTATCCACCAACAAACAGAAGATAATCACAGAAGATATGAGCAGTGGCTTACATTCTAGATTATGGTTCTCTAAATCTCAACATCCTACAGCAATGTATGAAGCTGCAGCTGTTAAAAATAATCTCTTGAATGGAACAGTCTTGCCTTGTGGTGGGCTGGTTAACATTTCCAGGTTCCGACATCCCAATTAAGACCTGCCTACAGAGACAGAACTACAGCTTATGAAAAATCTAAGGCTGATGGGCGAGAGTAGATTGTGCACATGTATGACAAGGCAGCCATTAAATCCTCTCAAATGTAAGCATTGACTCAATTAGAGTGCATGCACTACTTGCAACTTAGACATTGTGTGCTGCACTGGGCTAAGTAGAGGGCATTTTCTCCTCCTCCAACCCTATCGTTAAGAAACAGCTGACTGTTCTCACTAGACTCTACCCGTCCGTCAAGAGACCACACCCGGTGTGGGGCCTTAACATAGTCTTGGGCACACTGGCGCACAAACCTTTCGACCCAATGGCGTCTGTGGACATCAGGTTGGTCACCATCAAGACGGCCTTACTAGACGGCCTTACCTCGGCTCGTAGAGTGAGCAAGATCCAGGCGCTGGTCGCCTCCAAGCCGTATACCACCTTTCACAAGTACAAGGTGGTCCTGCGGACGCACCCGGCATTGCTGCCCAAGGTGCCGTCTGCTTTCCACTTGAACGAGGAAATAGTCCTTCCTACGTTTTTTCCTGATTCCAAGGACCAAGCTCAGAGAGTGCTGAACTGCCTGGCTGTCAGGCGTGCCCTAAAATTCTACTTGGACAGGACCAAGGGCTTCCGCAATCTCTGGTCTCTCCCATCAAAGAAGCGTACGAGGGCCAGCACAAGCCGCTTCCGGCTAATAGAGGCTGATAAAAAGAGACGTAATGTACATTATATACGTCTCTGTTAGAATGGTGGTTCACAGTCCATCAGGATTTCCTTCTGTCTTTTAATTAACATTGTTGGGAGACTGGAACAACCGTTCTAAACCCATACAGTGTGATCAGCAAGGTAAAAAAGGCTCTTGCTAGAGGGCACAGCATTAGTCTACCTTAGGCTAATATAATTTTCTACACATAGAAATATCACTCATTATTAGACATGTCCCAGTTCAATTGTATTGGACATCGTCTTAAGCATGAGATCACTGATCACTCATGCCCTGTTTGGTCGACTGGTTTCAATGATTCTTGTAATTGGGATAATCTTCTTCAGGACCTGTTATTCTTAATGGATGAATTCCATTAAGAATAACAGGTCCTGAAGAAGAATGTTGTAATTAATTAATGTTGTTAATTGTTGTAAATACCAAATATATTGATGGTGTATCACTCCTATGTACATTACATATCTTTTTATCAGCCTCTACTAGCCCTCACAGGTGTGTTTCTTTTTTAGCATCTTATTTGGTATGTTTTGAATACATGTATGAAAGATGATGTAGACATGGTTTAGCCCCTTCCCTATCCCCTTTTAGATAGGGATACACCACACACACTCAGAGCCTAGGGAGAGAAGGCATCACATAGGCAGGGACAGGGTTTTCTTCCCACAGGGAGAGCAGTCTTGTGTATATGAGTGGTATCTAGATACTACAAGGATGGGAACCGCTCGTTTAAATATTTTTCCATGACCGTCCATCTGTGATAAAAAGTAGTAGCATTAACCATTGGACAATGCTTTGGGATCAAGAGAAGCTCTTGGTGTTCTTCTGAACAGCACATGTATACATTTTCTGTAAAAGCGACATGCTAAAAGATTGTTGCTGTATAAGTTTAGGAAATTGTTGCTGTGTTTCGTGAGGGAAGCCTCACATGACGCTGTGAGTTACATGACTTGTCCTCCATTACATAACGCTGACGCAGGATGGGAGGCTGTTCTTACAGCTGTTTTCCGATTCCTGTGCCGAGCGTTTCCGATTCCTGTGCCGAGCGTTTCAGAGAAGAAGGTAAGCCTACAGTAAACATCTTTTTACATAACGCAGGCTTAGGACGGGAGGCTGTTTTTACAGCCGGCTCCTGATTCCTACGCAACGCATTCATAATGCTCGCTGCTTAATAAATTGGGTAGATTTTTTGACCCACTAGCTTTATACAATGTAATAGGCTATGGGAAATGTTTCTCATAATTCATGACTGCACAGCACAGAGGGCTTGTTTATAACCAGCTCTCCTTTCCTGTGCCCCGTGTTAATATTTGAACAATAGCAATTTAGCAACATAACATTCTGCCCATTTTGACTGCAGATGAAATCAATGTTTTAAAGGTGGCTGATCTATTGTTGCCCTAGTGATCTAAAGCAACAGCTGTTACTGAAATAAACAAGCAAGATATGAGGTTAGTTTGCTCTATATAGTAACTCTTCACTATAACTGACAGGTGTTTAGACTTAAAAGAGCAAATGCACATGGTGATGTATATTCCTTCTTTAGCTCCAGCACTGGAGTAATTATTGCGATATTGTAAAGACCTAGTGGCTCTTTGATTCAATTCACTTTAAATAAGGAATATAGGTAGTGGTCGAAAATGTGACCTTATATTTGATCTTTTATTCCATTAGATATTGAAAAGGATAACACTCATACTTGAAGTGGCGTTTTCCCCCCTCGAAACGCCAAGTGTATAACTTCTAGAAGAATTCCTCAAATCAATAATAAACCATCTATCTTGGTGTTTCATGAATTTGATATAAGTTCAGGATTGTTATCTAACATGATTAAAACATTATGGTGTTCAAACAATATGTATGTATTGAGTGCTAGACATTTATGAATGCGTTAGATTATATTGATTGATTTTTCTGTGTTTCTTCTTTTTGCCATTTTTGAAGTGAAACTGAAATTGGTGTTGAACGTGATGTTCAAGGAAATTGTGATACAATGAAAATACCTTGATTTATATGAATTTTCTGACATGAACATATATTTGAAATACATAATTGTGTTTCAGCAATAATTACATTTCCTTTGTGGACTGTGTAGGGGTAATTACCCTATTAGATTGACTGGGAGGCGCGGGGAGTAGACTGGAGCCTCCCTGCTGTAGAATGGAGCGCAGATGATATCCTCAAGAAGAAATGCATCTGTGACATTGGGTGCCTCTGCCATTGGAGGTGCGTAAATGAAAAATACATCATACTAGGCCTTCGAAGCAAGAACGCTATAGTTCTATGATATGGCATTTATAACGCACCTATGCACAAGAGTGTCCTCTGCTGTAGTCTTCTTACTGTAAGCATTCTCAAACGTCTCCCGGTTTGTTTAACCATTATCTATTTATAGGCGTTCTGCAAAGAACAGGTAGAAATCTTAGCCCTTGGAGGGCATTTGCTCGAATTAACACTCAGAGGGACACTCAGGTGTTAACAATGCAGTTTTAACCCCTGAAAGAGCAACCTCTGCAGGGCCGGTAATAGATGTATCCCCTGCCCCGTTCCTATGGGGAACCTCTGAGCACTCACTAGTTTACTTAGCCCCTGGGCAGGCAAACTCTGAATTGCCCAGTGTCTTTAGCCCCAGAGCGAGGAGCCTCTGAGTTGCCTATTGCATCAAGCTTAGTCCCCTTGGCTGGTACTGTGGGAATAGATCCAGTGTCACTAGGACTGCTATGGTAACTTCAGAAGCCAGCGAAACCCAGAAAGAGATAGCTGGGCTAGGATGCACTGGAAAGAAATTTGCTTACTAGCATCGTCTTCTCTTCGTCGATAAAATCCTCAGAGTGCTGGGGCTATGGGTGACCCAAAAGTTCCTCTCAAAAGCAAAGTCTGTGACAAAGTGTTCACACGGAAAGGAAGTCACAGTAGGGCAAGTGTAAAAGAGTCCGGGTCAGGCGCCGAAGGTAGAGCGCACGTGTGTGTCAAGCCATCTGATATTGCCAGTCACAGGACGCCTAGGTGGAGAACATCTTTTGTCCCAGCATAGGGGAACAGAAAAGCAACTGCAAAAAACAGGGGTAGGGAGGAGAATGAATTAAAAAATGACAAAGTAAAATGACAGTGGGAAAAAATGGCAGGAAAAGAGCCAGCACAACCGCACATGTTCAGTCCCAATTGCTCTGAGAAAAGAAGGTATGGCAAGAGGTTTCTTTGACCTGCCCTACCATCAGGTCTTGTGCCAGGAAGGGGGTTGCGTCTCTGGGGTGGGATTCCAAATACTCACCCTCTATTTAGTGACAGCTAGAAAATTGACCGTACACTGTGAAATACAATCAGAACGAGGAGGAAAACGTCCTTGCTTGGCTCTGATAAGCAGGGAAAAACAAACAATGCGACATTCCCCAAGTCTATGAGCTGATGAATCACTTGTTGCTTCACTTTCTGCCTTTAACATTACTTCCTGTGGCTATCTTGAGTCGGGCCACACTCCAGCTGAAGGCCACAAGAGACTCCTCTGGGAACACCAATCAAGAAGAAATGGCTTCATCACAGCAACACCATGGACAAAATCGGAGACCAATCACTGATGGACTAGGCGATTAGGTGACAAGAGCGTGTCCCATCACTTTTGAACTCCGTAGGGGTGTCCAGCCAGGGTCTTCCCAGTTTAAGGTGGACCAGTGAAGGGTGAACACCAGACATTGGCCAGCCTCCATCTACAAGCCTTCGCTTTTGTCTTCCTCCTTGCTGCACAGAGTCTACCAGGTTGCTAATTACTGAGCTGTCTACCCACACTGCAGTATTCATCTACAATGCATTCGCTCCTGCTGCTCTTCCTACTCACTTCTCTCTCTATGCTTTTTCCAATCATGCTACAACTTCTTCCTTTCCAACCCCTATTATAAAACTCCCACCACAAAACTCCCACTTCATGTTTCTTGCACCTCCTACTTCCAACAGAGCCGACGAGCAAATCATAGCTCACCTAACACACCTATCTACCTCGCCTCTCGTCCGCTGAGACTCAACTTCTCTACTCTTCCTTACCACATCAACTGAACATTGCACTCTGGAATGCTCAGTCTGTGTATGCAACAAAACGTCCTTTATCGCAGACTACTTTCATGCCAGCTACCGCCCCTAGACCTCCTTGCCATCACTGTAACCTGGATTTCCCCATCTGACACTTCCAACCATGGCAGCCCTACATGACTCCAAACTATCCTTCATTCACTCGCCTCGTAGGACTGGCAGAGGTGGCGGCGGCGGTGGACACCTACTGTCTTTCCACCTCAATGCCTCACAAATCTTCAATGCCCCATCTATAGGATTGCTTCACATCATTTCCATCCATCGATCTCCTGGAACATTCTCTGATGAACTTGGGAGACTTCTTGATTCTCTTTCCAATAAACATCACCTCATTCCCTCAGTTCACTTTAAGCTTCCTTCTCCAATCATGTCTCAAAACTCTGACCTTCAGTCTTTTTTTCAGTGACCATGCTGCTCTCCACTCTAGCCATAATCTACCTACCCATGCCAGTGTTAACTCTTTGGATCTCTTATTCATCTCCACCTCTCTCTCAGCCACTAATTCGGTCACACCATCCCCATCTGATCACTCCATTGTTTCCACCACCATCTCCTTTCCACCCTCCGACCTCTTATCACCACTTGCCTCACCTATGACTAAAAGGAAATGTAAACCTTCTGCCATTCCTCCTTTTCTGCCAGACCTACAATTCTCACTCTCCTCCTTCACACCTGATGCCTCTTCCACCAGCACTGCCTTCTCAACCTCCCAATCACTACTATGGACCAAGTTACTTACCTGTAACTCCGTTCTCCAGCATTGCTCTCTTTCATGTATTCACATGAGTATTCCCTGTCGTCAGCCTGGGAATCCTTGGTAATATTAAAGTAGTTTATCTTTAAGGTTTAAAGCTGTTTGTCACTTATCTAGCCTATTGCTGTCTCTCTCGGTCATACTGCCCCAGCCAATGAAATTAGTCGTCCTCCTTAGCTCCACGATTAGTGGCCATTTTCACATTTGGAATTGCATGTAATGTGGCAGTAGGAAACAAGAAGAGCTATATCGCAGTATGCGGGAGGGACACATGTGAATCCATGAAAGATACCAATGCTGGAGAACAGGAGTTACATCTAAGTAACTTGTTCCTTCTCCAGTACATATACATAACCATATACTACTCCTTTGTTCTATCTAGTATGTGCGATGATTAATTCTACTCTTCACTATAGCTGTAAGCCTTTGCCTCTACATCCGAGTGTGCTCTTCGACCCCGCTTCAAAGAATGACTGTCACTTTTCTTCAGAACTTCAAAATTGAATACTTGTAACCAGAGAATGTTTTCTTTGTATTCACATCTTGCTAAATTTTCATTTGTTACAATTATACACTTAACTTCCTTTTCCTAGCGACTCCATTAACGTTCTTTTGACTATACCGCCTCAAGCCGCGTTTGTAATGCTGCCCGCAACAAAACCTTGAGTTTTTCCAACATGTTAAAGCCTGTTACGGTAGATCAAAAGAGAAGCAACTGTCCCCGATCACAACGTGCCGCGTATGACACCTTTGCGCACACGCTGCCAGTGCCTTTCATCTAACCCCACAGCTTACGAACGCCTATCCAGGAACTGCAGATTATATAACAAACCCGCCACTGCAGATCGTCCTCAGCGCTCAAAAAGAAAAATGTTAATACGCGCAGAGTTGCAGGAAGTTAATGTATTAACGTTAAAATGTGCGCATAATACAACTTGCGTGCAACAAAAATAAACACTTCAATGTAGTTGCTCTAAACTGAGACTTCTCAACCTTTTCCATTGCTTTCACTTGCGTGGCATTAGCTTTCATTACAAATTCTTAAGTTACAAATTGCATTTATATATCTACCTCAGCATTTACAGTGATTGGTTAATTCTTCTAATTCTTGTTACTCTACTACTTTAAATTCCCACTTTGCTTCCTTAGTTGCTGCAGTCAGAACCAGCTTCTTGAGTTCTTCTCCTGGTACAATCTGGTGGAAGTAGCCTCTTGCTCCTCTGTATCTCTCCTCCCTTCTCTCCTTCTACTCCCCCTCCCGTTCCCTTCATTCCACTGACCATTTCCTTCTCACTGTAACTCAATCCCGCTGCGCTTCCTCCCGTTTCCGCTCCTTCCAACTCCTTGCACCTCTGCACTGGAACTCGCTCCCTCTCACAAACCGCTCCACCACGACCTTCACCTCATTTCACACTTCCCTTAAATCCCTCCTCCTCCATTCTCCTCCTTGAAAACTCCCCCTCTGCCCTCTCCACTTCCCCACTCTCCCTTCATCTGATTTCTCCCCCCTCCTGCTCCTCCTCTCTCTCCCTTCCATTTTCCCTCATCCAATCCATCTCCACCCCCACACCTAGTCCCACTTCACCCCCCCCCTTCAGCTAATTGCTCTTTGCACTGTTTTGTCGAATGATTCATGATGTAATTTTGCTCCCACTGTTATTTGTTGTTGTTCCACTGTACAGCGCCTTGGTGTAAAGCGCTCTATAAATAAATAAATCAATCCTTAACAGAAGACTTTCTCACTCAAATCTTTTTCTCAAAAGACAAAGTTACTGTGACCTTCCTTGCTGAAGTTTTGAATGAAGGTTCCAAACAAAATAACAGCTACTGCTGAACCAATCAACTCTAGGAGCTACTGCCGCCATCTTGAATTGGGAAAACACCTGAATCATAGTGGTCTGATTAAGGAAATTGAAATTGCAACACGTTCCAGTTAATACAACAAATTATCGTTAAGATCCAAGTGATTTCTTGTGTTTAGCACCTACCATGTGTTGCCATATACTTTTCTTGCCTAGTAATTTAAAGGGGAACCCGACAGTGTTGTTGGTGAAGATGCAAAGATGCAAACCACCTTGTTCTGGAGTTGCTGTTTGAATGATTTCAAGGCCCAGAACATTATAAATTACTCACCGTAGTGACCTACGTACTCTTAGTCCATAGTCCATAGTCCCCTTTCCTCCATACTGTATGGGCGTCCCTCCTAGGGACAGGAAACGGATCCTTTTTAACCAGAAAAATTCCCCCCCCTTTAAATTTAGAGGCGCGCCGGGGCGCGGCCCTGGGAGCATGCGCTCCTCTGACTCTGGCGCCACTCCTCAGTCCCCATAAACACGTCGACAATATTACCATTGCCTAATTACACTAATATTTTTAGGGGCGAGGATTGGTGGGACGTATGGAGGAAGAGAGACTATGGACTAAGAGTATATGTTAGTCACTACGGTGAGTAACTTCTAATTACTCTTACGTCCCATTCCCATTCCTCCATACTGCATGGGTGATTACAACTCAATCTAGTCCCAGGGTGGAGAGGTGACCCTCCTAATGAAAATAAGTTCCTTAATACTGCCTGTCCGAATGCACATCTGACCTGGAGCCGGCATCCAAACAGAAGTGCTTACAAAAGGCAGAGGGAGTGGCCCACGTGGCAGCCCTGCTAATGACCTGCTAAGGAACGTGTCTCTGGAATGCGACCGCTGTGGCCTTGGGCCCTGACAGCTTGGGCATGCATGTTTGCCGGAAGCGGCTTGTGCTGCCCCTCATATGCCTCCTTAATGGCTGCCACCATCCATCTTGCTATGGAGGCCTTGGAAGCCTGCTATCCGGGCCTTGACCCACTGAAGGTGATAAATAGAGCCCCAGATTTGCGGAAGCTCTTGGTCCTGTCCAGACTTTTAGCGCTCTCCTAACATCTAAACAGTGCAGAACCCTCCAAGCATCATCCCTGGTGTCTGCAAGGAAAGTAGGGAGTACTATCTCCTTGTTTAACTGGAACGGCGAGACTACCTTAGGAAGGAACCCCAGGATGCATTCTGAGGACCACCTTGTCCCTGTGAAAGGGAGTGTATGGCTCACAGGCCACTAGAGCTTGGATCTCGCTGACATGACGTGCAGACGCAAGATCTACCGAAACGGCTGTCTTCATGGTGACCAGCCTGATGTCTGTGGACGCCATAGGCTCAAAAGGTTTATGTGTCAAGGCGGCCAACACTATATTGAGGTCCCACACAGGGGGTAGCTTCTTGATGGACGGGTAGAGCCTACTGGGCCCCGTCAAATGTCTTAACCACTGGATTGGCAGATGAGAAAACCTCCTCCTCCGTATTCCGGTACGCTCCGATGGCCGCAGGATAGGTGCGGCATGTGTCTATCTGCACTCCAGAGTGTGCTAGGTGTGGGAAGGCATAGGCGTTCATGCTGTTCCACTGAAGCTGTAACGCATGGCCCAGTGAGCATAGACCCTGTCCCCGACAGGATGCAAACTGAGAACACTTCCTGTTGAACCAGGTGGCAAAGAGGTCCACTTGAGGATGACCCCATCTGTTGAAAATCTGCTGAAGGACCTGGTTGTTCAACTGCCATTCGTAATTGTCTGCCCCCAGCCTGCTGAGCCTTTCCGCTTCCAGGTTCAACTCCCCCAGAAGGTGGATCGCCGTCAGGTGAATATCGTTCTCCAAGGCCCATTCCCAGATGCGGACCGCGAGGGTGCATAGTGGATGGGACCTGGTGCCACCCTGCTTGTTGAGGTAATGCATGCTGGTGGTGTTGTCCGTCTGAATAAGGATCACCTTGCCGCTGATGAGTGGTAGGAAGGCATTTAGAGCCAGCAGGATGGCGTTCAGCTCTAACCAATTGATAAGCGCTTCTTGTTCCTGCCGGGACCAAACTCCAGGGACACTGGTTGGCCAGGGTAGCTCCCCAGCCCTCCAGGGACAAATCTGTGGTGATGGTAACGTGCGGTGTTGGTTGACGGAAGGGCCTGTCTATCCTCAGACTGCAGTCCGTGCAGACTAGATCCTGATGTAGGAAGGGAGGAATGCTGACGAGTTCCGCCTGGGAACCCCGCTCCTGATTCTATGAGGCTGCGAAGCGCAGTTGTAATTTCCTCATCTTGAGTCTTAAGGTACCGTCAAGAGACAAGTCGCCATGATACCCAGGAGGTGTTGGTACCACCATGGTGAAGTCACCCCTCTGCTGAGAAAGGGACCTGTGGCCCTCCTGATGGCTGCGATCTTGTCCTCTGAGGGGGAAAAACTCTCTCGGATGTTGTATCCCAGATGAGGCCCAGAAACGTTACTCTGCGTCAGCTCCAGCTGAGACTTCTTGAGAATGATGGAGGTGCGATGGACCACCTCCGCGGATCTCGCCCCAACGAGCCAGTATTCTAGGTATGATATATATCATATCTATATCGTGCACATAAACAGGTGTTTCATAGCGCGAACAGGCGAAAGGAGGGGAAACAGGGGAGAAACAAAAAACGATCTTACTAGGCCCAGTGACATTGAGAATGTGCAGGTGCATGGGGAAGGGAAAAGAGGGAAAGTGCATGGAAGGGGGGAGGAAATTGGAAAGTGCAGAGCACAGGAGAGAACAAAATAAATAAAAGTCAAATTAATAAATAAGGTGATAAACAGTGGTAGTGCAGCCGGTAGGTGGAAAAGTGCTAGGTTAGTCATATAGGGTATATCTGATAAGTGCAGAAGAAGAGTGGGTGGGGGACTGTATGGGTACAGATACAGGCCCCGGTGCAAGGGGTGGCCCGGAGGCAGTGCAGGTGGGTGGCAGTGTGAGCAGGTACCTGGACCCCACAGGGCAAAGGGTGGCCAGGTACACAGTGCCGAGTGAGAAAGCAGATCAGCAAGGGAGAAGCGGGGCAAAGGCAGAGGCGAAGAGGAAGGACTTGAGGAGCTTCCGGAACCGTCAATGGTTCTCCTCAAGTTTCAAGGTGGCAGGGAGACAGTTCCAAAGGGAGGCCCCAGCCAAAGACAGATCTACCTCCAGGTCGCTTCTTAAAACGAATAACCCTGAGGGAGTTAGAGGTAGAGGTGCGAAGGGCGCGAGAGGGGAGGTATTTACGCAGGGATAGTTGAAGGTATTTTGGATAGACATGGTGATCTTGGGCCATGAGAACAGCTGCTACTGCGTTCATAAGTCTGGTAAAGACCCTTGGGGCTGAATTGAGGCCAAAGGGTAGAACATTGTACTGGAAATGGAACCCCATGATCCTGAACCTTAGTAAGTGTAACGCTCACCTGACTCAGACGGAGACACTGGTCTGGTTTGGAGTGCTGTTGCCTCTTCAATGGTAAAACGCAGGACTCGAAATATGGAATGGACCGGCCCTTCGAATTTGACTTATCTGGCTCGCAGAAATACCCTCCTGTGCGTGAAAAGGAAGTATTAGCGATCGGAGGAACAATGATCAAACCTACCACACCCTTCTTTCCCCTCCACGAGACCCTTCCGTGATTCCCTGTGAATTCTCACCTTAGGGTCTGGAAGGATGAGCTCTCCATCCTGCTTCGGTAGCAGGGGCTCGTTGAGGTCCAGTTACTTCACTGGAGCGTGGTGTGATGAGAGTTCAAAATTGCTTGAAAATCCGGTAAGATATAGTTAAAGTTCAATTGCCATCCAAGCTTTTAATAATAATCGTCTTTTGCTGATGCCGAATAAAGATTCCACGGTTGGCCGTGACACCGAAGAAGGAAGCTCAGGTGAGTCTCTTTTTTCCCCATAGGGGCCGGGGTACGGCAATGCCGGAGGATTGGCGCCGACCCGAAGTGAGATGTGCAATTTCAGGTAAGTCTGTAATGAGCGTTATTATAATGTCTATGCATTCGCTCACTAATGTTTGTGTTCTTTCCCCATAGGGGCCGGGGTTCGGAAATGCCAGGGATGAGGCGCCGACCCGATGTGAAAAAGGAAAACCCAGCTGGTAAGTATTATGGTAGAAATTAAGGATTACCTATCCTCTTCCCTAGCACACCTTTGTTCTTGTCTTTTTTCCTTAGGCACCGAAGAAAAAGGCAGAGGATCCTGGTGGTCGCTGATGATCGTGCCGGCGCCGTGTAAAGGTGAGTAGAATGCGGCGCCGCAGCGGGCGACGCGATGCGCCTTTTCAAATAAATGTCTTTCTTTGCAGGTTCGTAGAGGAGAAGATTCCGGGATGCAGATTCAGCAGGTAAATGTCTTCTCTCTCCTTTTCTCTTCCTTTCTCCCCCTTGCAGGTGTTCCAGGATGGTGACAGGCGTGGCTGAAGCTGGGATGCAGGAGCAGACGCGGTGAGCGTCCAGCTGCTAGATGCAGAACAACGCGAAGCGTGGATTGCTGCTTGGGTGTGGCTTAAATAGCCTTCAAAGTAGTTCCAGGTATGTATCCTTCCTCCAAAGGTATGTATACTTCCTCCAACCACACCTGAAGGTAAGTAGTCCCATTCAGGCCTCTGGATGGTCTGGATGTTGCAGCATGGTCTGCATCAGGTAATTCTCACCAAGCACCTTCTTACACACAAGTTCCCCTTTATGAGCCTGGCGCCAAAGGCGCCAGGACTGAGTCCAAAGGGCCCCTATTTGGGGCTGCTGAGGCTTTCCCAAGTAACATGATGTCTGCCTCTGGGGGTGCTGGACCGGGTCTGGCTCCTTGGAGGTAGGCATCATGACAGTAAGGACCAGTGGGGCTACCAAATCGGGACATGCAAGTACGCGTCCTTCAGATCCAAGGAGCACATCCAGTCGCCCTTGCAGTGTCTCCACAATAAGGACTGGGGTAACCATCTTGAATTTATGAAAAGGGAGGTAGAGGTTGAGGGTGGAAAGGTCATACGCAACTCTCAGGCCAGCTTGGTTCTTTTGTATATAGAGGCCCAATCCTCACTGAAACTTCTTCCACGGCATGGCTCTCGACGAGCGACTGAACTTCCGCCAATAGAGTTGCTGTCCCAATCTGTGGGAGTGGAGGGGAGGACAGGAGAGGACGGGATCAGTAGGCGGTACCCTGTAGATACTACTGAGAGGATCCAGGGTCCACGTACTTCTGACGTCAAAACTGTGCGTGAAGGGCAAGCCTGCCCCACACTGGAGACACGTTGTCCCGAAGGGACGCGTCATGCCGGTTTTCCCTCTGTGGTTGTTGCGGAGGAGGGGGACTGAAAAAAGCCCTTGCTCACCCCTTTTGTTGTTTGCACCAGTGTTGACTCGGGGAACAGTCAGGCTGCCTGGACCTTCGTTCATGGAAGTCACGAAACCCTCCGAACATCAGCCCCTTGTTGCAGAGTGTACGCCTTGGACGTGGCCTTCGTAAGGATAAAGACTTTGCAGTTTGCAAACTGTTTTTCTTTTAATGTAGCTCCTCATTGGTGGTGGAGTGAAAGAGGTCTCCCCCCTCGAATGGATGGTCCAATATGCGTTCCTGGACGTCTGGTTTAAATTTAGTAGCCCAAAGCCAGGCAGTCCTTCTCATGTCCGTGGCGATGCATATGGGCCAGCCAGAGGTGTCTTTGTGGGCCACAGTGGACTCCATAATGTCTTGCGCCACAATTTTAGCCTCTGCCAGTACCACCTCGATACATGACTGGCTCTGCACTAGAAGTTCTGGAAGGAAGTCGGCTATTTCCCGCCAAAGCCTCTGAATAACGGCTGCCAGAATGGCATCTGCGTTGGATTGACAAACATGCAGCAAAGCGTTGGAATAAAGCTGCTTCCTGTATGCCTCCGAGATCTGCTCTCTGCCTAGCAGCGCCGAGGACGAGGTGGCCGAGGACGAGTCCGAACAGTGACGCCGCATCAAACACCGAAGAGTGCGGTTGAGGGTAGGCCAACAGCAAGAGTGGATCCTCCTCCATTTGCCTATACTTGGCGTCCAGGGCGCCGATTGACAGGCTGGGTCGAATGGGGGTTGAGCCACCCCTTCTTGGCCAAGGCGATGTCCTTCTGCACCGGGATCCCCATTCTAGCCACAGGGCCTAGAGTGAGGGCCTCTGCAAGTACCCCCACCTCGGGTTGTTTGACTTCGGGTTGAGGAAGCGTCAACTACTCTGCCAGACCTGCGAGTCGTTCGTGGAAGGCCTTGGCTGACGATGGTGTGTCTGGGTCTTCTTCCTCATCTGTGTCCACCAGGGTGTCCGGCTGGTCCAGAGCAGGTGGAGGGGTGCTGGGTGCCGAGGGCTGGGGTGTGGAGACCAGAGCCAGAGGATGGTATGGAACTGCCTGAAATGTGGCAGGCAGGGGAGCCGAAATCGAAGGAGCCGGCATGGGCAGCAGGGGCTGCACTGGGGCCTGTGGCACTGGAGCCATAGGAGGAATTACTACAGGCGCAGGCAGATGGGCTGGAGGGAGCATGTCGCTGATTAGATCCCTAAGGATGGACCCCATCTGAGTAGATCTCATGAGCGTGGGGAACTTTTAAAAGAACCTGCCCACACAGGCTGGTTGGGTGGCAGGTGATATTGAAGGGGTTGTGGGAGGCTGCTGAGGCTGGTGCATACTCTGTCTAGCTTCTTGTGGTGTAAGCCTGCCCTGCGCTGCTGATCGATAAACTGGAGGCCACATAACTGGTTGACACCAGTCCCACCATGTAACTCGTTCTCCCGCCTGCTCCGTTCCTTGGCACAGTATCGGACGAGCGGCCATCTTGTCATGTGCGGCGGCCATCTTGTCGAGCTGCCTATCACGGGCCAAAGTCGTGGTGCTTGGCTCACTGGCCACGGCCTCCTCCAGGACTCTTGGCGATGGAGCATGAGACCTACCCTGAACCTCAAGCCGAAGCCTGGTAGGGGTGTTTCCCTCAGGAGAGCTGCCAGTAGTGCTGCATGCAGGCGCCTCCTCTGCCATGTTGCCTGTACAAGGGCATAGCCCCTCGGGTGTAACCCCGGTAAAAGAACCTTGTGGTCCCTCATTGCTGTCTGCAGGAGGATCTAGTGACCCCTCGGCCTGGTGGGCAGTAGCTGAATGAGCCTCTGTACACCTGCGCTGGTGTGAGAACCTAAACGGCCCCTCCCACTCAGACATTTCCTTGTGAAGGAGTCGCTCTTGTGGGGTGCGATAGAAAAAACAGCCTTGACTTGTGCTCGACGAGTTCCCTCCACCTTGCCAACCTGTTCTTCAGAGCTTGCGGTAGAAGCGCATCCCACGCAGTACAGCCCTCCCAGCTGTGGTCGGGCCAAGGCAGCGGAGGCACAGAGCGAGGGGGTCGGACGTGGGAAGAGACCCTCGCAGGCTGGACACCTGCTGAAGCCCAAGGATGTCAGCATGCGCCCGGGAGGAGCGTGGCACCAGAGGACAGAGTACCCGTTTAAAGATTAGAAGAAAAGACAAAAAGACAGAATCCGTGGAAGAGCGTGTGGAATTACAATGCCGAATTCAAACCCAGGAGCGCTGGTGAAAGCGACGCGGAAAAGAGGCCTGGGAAGTGGCACTGGTGGGCGGAGTCAGGGGAGCCCCCGCACACCTCTAAATGTAAAGGGGAAGAAGATTTCTTTCTGGTGAAAAAGGTTCCATCTCCCGTCCCTAGGAGGGAAGCCCATACAGTATGGAGGAAAGGGGACGTAACGCAAGAATAACTGCTCTTGGCTCCAAGACATTTTTGTGCAAGACCTTTATTTTGGGTTTCCATAAGCCTCTATAATGGTTTTAGCATGTGTGAGCTCACCATCCCCTCCAGGAAAGCATCCGTGGTAACGTTGGCTTGCTATGATATGAAATGGCATTTGTAACGCACCTATACACAAGTATTTCAAGGCGCGACGAGGCAAGGAACAGAGGGAGAACAGAGACAATGATATTACTAGGCCAAGTGAGATTGAGATCGCGCAAGTGCAGGGCAGGGGGAGAAGTGCCAGGGGAGAGGGTATTGCTGTACATGGGATCAAAACAATAACAAGAAGTGCAGCCGGCAGGTGGCAGGTGCAAGGGCAAGGGTAAGTGCACACAGGAGGTGTCCAAAAGTGCAGGTAGGGGGGACTGTAGGGTTACAGATAAAGACCAAAGTGCAAGGGTTGCCGGGAGGCAGTGTGGGTGTGCAACTGGGCTGGCAGGGACCTGGGTCCGAAATCAAAGGGTAGCCAGGTGACCAGTGTAGTATCAGACAGAAAATCAGTAGGGGAGGGCAAGAGAGAAGGCAGAAGCAAAGAGAAAGGTTGTTGGGTGCTTCTGGAACCGGAGATGGTTCTCCTCAAGTTTCAGAGGGGCAGGGAGGCTGTTCCATAGGGTGGCCCCAGCCAAAGAAAGACATCTACCACCAACTTTTTGCTTGGAGAAGCGACTGATCCTGAGGGAGTTGGAGGAGTGAAGAGCTTGAGTAGGAAGGTATTTACGAAGAGAGAGTTGAGGTATTTAGGACCGAGGACCCAGAAGGCCCTGTGGACATAAAGAGGGTCTTGAACTTAATCCTTGCAGCCACTGTGAGCCAATACAGAGATTTCAGTGCTGGAGAGATATGATCCCTGGGCTTCAGGCCAAGGACAAGTCTTGCAGTCCTGTTCTGGATGAGTTGCAGAGGGCGGAGATTAGAAGCAGGCAGATTAAAAAAAGAGGCTGTTGCAGTAGTCCAGCCTAGAGAGACCTAGAGCTCTAGAGACAGTGAGATTCTGGGGAAAGGAGAGGAAAGTACGAATACCTCCGAGGAGGTGCAGTTGGTAGTTTGACTTCTTAAAGACGCCAGAGATGTGAGGAGAAAATGAGAGTGTGGAGTCAAAGAGGACCTGACGTTCTTAGTCTCACAGGTGGGAGCAGGAAGAGGGCCATGGGAGGCCAGCCAGAGAGTGGGTGTTTGAGCTTTCCCACAATGGCCGCTTCACACTGGAATGCCCTTCCTTATCACCTAAGATTGATTGAGTCCCACCAAGCATTCCGCAAAGCAATCAAAACTAAGCTTTTTGTCTGAATATCTGCTGTCAATGATTATTGATGTAATAATGGCTGCAGTATAAAACTTATGTATGCACCTGTTTTATATGCAATAATTCTATGACCAATGTACTTGTAACCAAGAGACCTCCTTGGTCGCCTGTAAACCTCAATCAAAATCTCTTACAAAAATTCATGTAACAGCACCTCGATGCCTCTGGGCTGTAAGTGCGCTATACAAATACAAATAGAGTGACAGGGAAGGAGGGTGCAGGTGTGCCGATGAGGAAAATCTCTGTCTTACTGGTATTAAGGCAGAGATCGTTGGCGGCACACCACTCCTGGATAGCAGACAGACGATGAGAGAAGGAGAAGATGTGGCAGAGGGGAGCCTGAGAACAAGCTGAGCGTCATCCGCATAGCACTGAAAGTTGGAGTAGAAAGCGGCAAACGGTGGGCAAGAGGTGCCAGGTATTGGTTGAACAGCCAGGGAGGGAGGTTAGACCCTGGGGAGTGAGATAGAGGAAAGGAAGGAGCTAAGTTGGACCTTGGAGAGTCGAGAGAGGAACGAGGTCAGCCAGGCCGGGCCTGATCAGCGATATCCAGGTTATCACTGAGACGATTGAGCAGGATGGCATGGTTGACCATGTCAAAGGCAGAAGAGAGAGCGAGTAAGATGAGGACAGAGGGGAGATTAGAATCGAGGTTAGAGAGCAGGTTTTCACGGTTGTTCAGGAGAGCAGTTTCTGTGCTTCTGGCTGCTCTTACGTCAGACTGATAGTCATGGGACAGGTCATGGAGACAACCAAACAGATTCAGTGAGAAGATTAAGATGGGAGATGGCCAGCTTTTCAAGGAGTCTGCCCAGGAAAGGCGTGATGGAGATCGGGCGATAGCTAGCCGGGCAGGAGGGGTCAGCTGAGGGTTTCTTGAGAGGAGGATGCAAAAGAGAGTGCTTCGGAGGGAAGGGAAGGCTCCAGTGGCGAAGGAGTAGTTGAAGTCAGCGAGGGTGTCAATGTGGTCTTTGATGGTATTGGAAGAGAATGGAAGAACCTGTTTTGACAAAACTAATAAATTGGACTTGCCCTAGAAACCTTGCCAGGGGAGAAGAGAGGACAGGAAGAAAAAGAGGGAGAAGTGGCCACGGGGTTGGGGGCAGAGGTAGAGGATAGAGTAGAGGGAGGAGAGGACAGAGGACGGACAGGATGTCCTGGGTTTCAGAGATGAAATGAGAAGCCAGGGCCGTGCAGAGGGGCTGGGAGGGGACGAGAGAGGCAGAGACTGCAGCAGGATTGGCCAGCTCCTTGCAGATTTGGAAGAGTTTGGCCGAGTTGTTAGATGCCGCAGAGATGTAAGCTTCCATGTGGGCTCTCTTTGTAGTGTGGACAGAGAGCCGGTATTGCCTTTGGAACAGGTGCCAGGCCAGTTTATCGGAGGATGCGCAAGAAGCTAGCCATTTCCTCTCAGGCCCCCATGCACTTGCGTTTCAGGGTGACGAGGTCAGAGTCATACCAGGAGTTGCGCTTGGCTTTGGGTTTCAAGTGGATCTTCATGACAGGGGCAAGGACATCAAGAGTATCAGAGATAGAAGAGTGGAGCATGGGAAGGGCTGTGTCAGGATGCGAGTCAGCCAGAGGAGAAAGAGAGAGAAAGAGAGAGAGAAAGAGAAAGAGAAAGAGAAAGAGAAAGAGAAAGAGAAAGAGAGAGAGAAAGAGAGAGAAAGAAAGAGAGAGAAAGAGAGAGAAAGAGAGAGAGAGAGAAAGCCTCAACTGAGACACGCTTAATGGATCGGATGACCGAGAAGGCAGGTGGTCGAGATGGAGTTGGCTTGGCCTGAGGGGTACAGAGGGAGAGATGGGAGGAAAGGAGAAAGTGATCACTCCAAGAGAGAGGGTGGTGAGGGGGATACAGAGGGGGCGGTCTGAGAAGATCAGAACATGCAGAATGTTACGGAGCTGGGAGGTAAAAAGGATCACCCTGTGTGAGGTGCTTGCAATCATTCCACTACTGGAGAGTTTGGCGGAAAGATGGCATGAAGAACATCTTGTTGTTCCAGGAACCCGACACTTGTTGCCACTGAGGAATTCCTGTGAAGTTTGCAGTGTGGAACCAATGGGATGCAAGAGGACATCATCCCCAGCAGAGACTTGATGGAGCCGACTGTTGTAACCTGTAATATGGATAGTTGTTGAATATTGTGGGGGTAGGAAGGCATGCCAGGGTGTTAAGACATGAACCCTGGAACAGAGCGCTCGGAGATGGCGATGCGCATGACTTCGGAAAGTTGATGGAGAACCCCAGATAAGTCAGGCACCAGATGGTCTGTTCGTCCGCGCTTGCGATGTATGGGAATGTGGAAATCCACACCTTCCAAGTCCAGAAAGGAGCGGAAGTCTCCATGTTCTAGTTACTCGACAACGTGTTGAATTGTGACCATGCAAAACTTATGTGATTTCAGGAACTTGTTGAGCTGCTTGAGGTCTAAGATGGGTCTCCACCTACCAGACTTTTTTCTCACCATCAAGTATCTCAAATACACTCTGGTGCCCCTGAGTTTTGCCGGTGCAGCTTCTATAGCTCCCTTTTTTTAGAAGGGACCTTACTTCTAGTATGAGAAGTGGGAGAGTTGGTGCTCTTTTCTTTACATGATGGACAGAGATGTATTTGCCCAGAAACTCTAGGGCATGATCCCTTCGAATGATGTTAAGCACCCATTTGTCGGTGGAAATGTTTTCCCACTGATCGACAAATTGTGACAACCGGCCTCCCACTGGTGTGCTGAAGCGGGGGGCGTGTGTTCTGGAGCTGATCAGGCCTGCTTCAGGGTTTGTAGTCTGGAGGAAGAGCTGTGTCATCGCAGAGTACCTCTGTACATTTGCGACCTCCCCATATACGCCTCCAGTGAGCTAGTATGCGACGGCTGGCAGTAGGTGAGCCTGTAATCATGGAGGTTCTGGAGAAACGTCCCTTACCGGAATGAAAGGGCTGTCTTCGCTGCTGCAGAGTGCCTAGGAAGCGTGCAGTATCCACCTTGACGGCCTGTAAAAACAGGTCTACCCCATGAAATGGCATATCCACAATACAAGAGTGGACTGCACCCTGTCTTCAACAATTCATGGCATCTGAGCACAGCTTGGTTCCCTTTTTGGTGAAAGCCAATGTCCACGATGTATAATGCAACAGTAATGGCATGGTCCAAGCAGCCTCCCCTCTGTGCAACAGCACTGGGGCCTCATCTCTAATTATCCGGCAGAAAATCCAATATAGGACCCATCTTGTAACACAACTCGTGGGCGTACCGTGAGACTGGCCAATAAGTTGGCTGCCTTGATGGTTGTAGAAGCAGTGGAAATTACCCTTTTGCCAAAGGTGTTGCGTTGCTTACCATCCTTATTAGGGGATACCATGCATGGAGAAGTTGGATTGACTGATCTCTTTCAAGCAGCCACCGATACCACTGTCCTTGAAATTCCCGACAGAGGCCAGTTTCTTCTCTGATGGTCTCTGAGTACAGACTAGGTGTATCGCCTACACCACAAAAGATGTCCGCGGCTGAGGCTGTTTCTTCATATGTTGTCACCATGGTCCTCCTGTTTTCTAGAAGGTATCAAGTTCAATAAACTTTGGTTGTTCACCTGAGGGACAAAATCAGGGACCATGTTAGATTCTTCATTTGGTTGTACCGAGTTCGGAATAGTGCTCATGTTAGGGTGAGGGCTCTGTGTCGCAGAGCAATTTCAGCTCTTGGTGATCTTGCAGAGCAATGTGCCCTTTTTCTGTAATGTTGAGCTTCCCGTGGCAGTTTGAACATTGTGAAGCCTTTGGCCGTGCGGTTTCAGTTCCTTTACAATTGTGTTCCATATTTTCTAATGTAATCCAAGTAAACGGCTAGTTCAGGGCTCAAAGGATAATACCACACAGTCATCCTATTTACAAGTGTCAAACAAAACAAAAAAAACGGAAGTCCTGTACATGCCGCTCCTGCTTGTGTGTGTGGATCAGGGCTCAAAGGGTAATTATACCCCACAGTCACCCTGTTCAGAGGCGTCGTCAAAGGATGTAGCTTTATTGCCTCTGCACGTGGTATTGCTTCACACACCGCTGTGATTTAGTGCAGCTGCAAACGAACTCCCCCTCTGGACACTTGGTTCTCAGTTTTTGAGGGCTTTGATTATACGCCGCGGCAAGAACACACATCCGATTTGCCACTCGCTGCTCCACCCGCTGGTATCCAAAACCAGTCGCAAGCCGACCCACATTGAGTCCCACCACGATCAGTCAGGTAGGTGGACAATATAGTCAGACTAAGTAGCACCGATGCCCGCACAGCCTTAATGCCAGGGTTTAAGTGTCCTTACTGTTGCTCGCCATCAAGAAGCAGTTTGTTGAGCTTCACAGCTTCCAGGGGGCGGCTCCCACTTTCTCGTGGTGAAACGCTTCATTTATGCTTGGTGCTGTGTCCGGCTGGCCGGACTGCCAGACAGCTTCCCCACTCACTTCTCCACTCCCCAGATAGGCGTGGGGGGTGCAGTCCTGGGAGCATGCACTCCTGTGACTCCACTCACCGTCGCCACTCCCCAGTCCTCTTTTCCACATCGACGGGAACGGACCGCTTTCACCAGGGCTCCTGAGTTAGGCCTCTGGCCTAGTAATTCCATGCACTCTTCCCTGGAGAAGTACTTTTGTCTTCTTTGTATTTCTTTTTCAATTGTCAGGTACCGCTTTGTCCTCTGGCGCCATACTCCTCCCCGGCGCATGCAGACAGTGGGCTTCACAGGCCGCCAGCCTGCGAGGGTCCGTTTCCAACGTCCGACCCCCACGCTCTCTGCCTCTGCTACCTTCCCCCTGACCACAGACGGGTCTGTGGTACCACGTTCAACGCTCTGACACCATGCGCCCTCAAGAACAGACTAGCCAGGTGGAGGGAGCACTTCGGAAGGTCGCCTCCAGAGGATCTAAAAGCGTTTGTGAAACAGACCAGGCCGAAGGTAGGTGCGCTGTTCTCTTCCGCACCCTGCAAAGGGGACTCCTTTCCCAGGAAGTGCACTAGCGGGAGGGACCTAACCGGTCCTACAACCAGCACAGGTACAGGGCTGCTCCAGCTACCGGCCACCAGGCCGAGGGCTCGCAAGATCCTACCAGTGATCCCGCTGAGGGACCAAAAGTCTCTATCACAGGGTCTCAACATGAGGGGTTAGGCCTGTGACATGCAGCAAGACAAAATAGCCACCCGGACCAGACACCATCTCCCTCTGGGGAACAGGTAGGGGAGCGAGTTTTCAGGTGGGACTGGTCAACGCATGTCACTTGGCCCACAGCACACCCATCTACTTTGCAATGCAGATCCATCTCGCCCCATACAGTGAGACAGGGCGCACCCAAGTTTCAACAACCTCAGGGTCCCTCACCTATGCCTATTCCATCCAGCACTCCTCTGGCCTGTGAAGACGTGTTCTTTGAGACGGCCCTTACTCTCACGAGGTCCCCACAGATGGGTACCATCCTTATGGATGTGATTAGGGACATGCACCCTCCGGTACAGCTTCTAGCACCAATGGTCACGCCGCCTTTGGGTCCAGCTTCTCGGCGTCCAGCGCAGCCCCAGGTGCCCATGCCAGTCCCTAGGGCACAGGTTCCAGTGCCTGTTGTAGTCATGGCAGCCCTGCCCACGCTGCTGCAATAGCCTCCGGTGCTGATAGTCAGAACTTTACAGCTTCCTGCGTCCAGAACTCCGTGTGCACCGATCCAGAAGTACACAATGGTGGACATAGATGAGGAGGACCCCGACACTCCAACATCAGCCAAAGCCTTTCACGAACGGCCGGCGTGCAAGCCTGGCTGAGTATTTGGGGGATCCCACAGCCACAAGCGGAGGCAGGGGTATTGGAAGAAGGTCTCACTCTGCGCTAGAACAGGAATCCCACTGCAGAAGGACATAGTGGCACAGGCCAAAAAGGATGCCTCTAGCCACACCCAGCCTAACAATTGGTGTCTCGATGCGAAGTTCAGGCAAACGGAAGGGGACCCCCACTGTCGGCGGACCCCCGGCCACACATGGGCGATAGCGGCAGCTTCATTGTACTCTAAGCCTCAATCGTCTTTTGCTACATCAGCCTCAGTACTCCTGGGTAAGGAGGAGAAAGTCCTGGAGGCGTTTGGAAAGAAAATCTATTCCAATGCCGCGCTCCATCTGCGCCAGTCCAATGCGCCATGCTGGCGGCTGTCATTGGTGGGAGATTGCTGATTTCCTACCTGAACTCCCTGTGCGGAGCCAGGCTCGCTTCAAGGCTGGGCTGGCGGAGGCCAAAATAGTGGCATAGGACATAATGGAGACCACTGTGGCTCACATTGATACCTCGAGTCATGCCCTCTGCATTGCTACCGACATGAGAAGGACGGCTTGGCTAAGGGTGACCAAGTTCAACCCTGATGTCCAGGAACGTATACTGGACCTTCCGTTTGAGGGGGGAGTTCTGTTCCATACAACAATGGACGAGGAACTCGATAAGAAAAATCATAGCTTGCAGACTGCTAAGTCTTTATCGATCCTCACCAAGTCCCCCCCACCCCCCTAAAGCATATAGCCAAGCGCTCTAGCGCTCAGACAAGGGTCAGTCCTTCAGAGGTTTCAGGGGTTTCCAAGAGGCGGTCCAGACAACCGGACAGATCCCCGAACCAGCCCAGGCGCAAGCAGCACAAGGCGGCTTACAAGGGCTTTTCCAGTCCCCCTCAGCAGCCACAGCCCCAGCCTCAGAGGGAAAGAAATCGTGACACATCCACTCGAATCCACAAGTCTCCTGTGGGGGGAAGGCTTGCCCTTGACTCACCACTTGCCGGCAATGTTCACGGACCCTCTGTGTAGTATCCACGGGCTTCCGGCTCCCTAATCCTCATTCTCCTCTCTCCCCTCTCCTCTCCTCCCCTCTGCTCCGCTCCCACAGATTGATACAGCAACTCTGTTGGCGGAAATGTACTCGCTTGTAGAGAGTCAGGCAGTGGAGGAAGTCTCAAACTCGTAGCGATGTGTGGGCTTCTATTCACAAATTTTCACCTTACACAAAAAGAACCAGGCTGGCCTGAGAGTTGTGTTGGACCTTCCCACCTTGAACCTTTCCCTTCCTCTCCAAAAGTTCAAGATGGTTACCCCCAACACTAATAGCGGAGACATTGAGTGCGGGAGACTGGAAGTGCTCCCTGGATCTGAAGGATGCCTACCTACACGTCCCGATCTGGCAAACCCATCGGTCCCTTCTGAGGTTCAGGATCATGGGTTTTCACTTCCCACACAAGGTTCTACCCTTTGGCCTCAATTTGGCCCCCAGGGTCTTTACAAGACTGAGGAACGCTGTTGCAGCCCTACTCAGGGCGCAGGGGCATCACATCGGCAGATAGCTAGATGACTGGCAAATCAGGCCAAGGTCTCCAGAAGCAGTCCAGCACACCCCCTCTGCCCTCATGAATTCACTACACGAGTTGAGATTTTCCATCAATCTCAAGAAGTCACAGTTGGCGCCAACGCAGAGTCTAACCCCTCAGCGGACAAGATCGCAGCCATCAAGAGGTCCACAGGGCATTATCTCAGCAGAGCAGTGACCTCGGCATGGGGGGTACCAACACCTCTTGGGCATCATGGCAGCATGTCTCCTTGCAGTTATGCATAAGAGGCTCAAATTGAGGCGATTGGAGTTGCACTTCGCAGCCTTGTGGTGTCAGGGGAGGGGTTCCCAGGCGAAGCTGGTCAGCATGATAGATCATCTCCCACCAGGACCTAATCTGGTGGAGCACAGACAACAACCTGCGCATAGACAGGCACTTCCGTCAACCAGCACCTCAGGCCACCATCACCACGGACTCATACATAGAGAGCTGGGGAGCTACCTTGGGCAGCTACAGCGTCCATGGGCTCTGGTCCAGTCAGGAGCAGATGGCCCACATCAACTGGTTCAAGTTGTTGCCCATCTGGCTCGCTCTCAAAACCTTCCTCCCGATGATCAGCGGCAAGGCGATCCCCATTCAGACGGACAGCTCCACCAGCATGTCTTACATCAACAAGCAGGATGGCACCAGGTCTCCTCCCTCTGCACTCTAGCAGTCAACATTTGAGAGTGGGCACTGGTAAACAAACATGCACCTGGCAGCAATCCACCTCCCGGGGGAGTCCAACCTGGAGACTCAGCAGGCTGGGTGCGGACAACTACAAATGGCAGTTGGACAAACAGATCCTTCAGGGCATCTTTGACAGGTGGGGTCATCCTCAGGTGGATCTCTTTGCCGCCTGGTCCAACAAGAGGTGCCACCAGTTCGAGTCGTGGCAGGGACAGGACAGGGGCTCTCTGGGAGATGCGATGCAGATCCAGTGGAACAATATGAATGCGCATGCCTTCCTTCCCACTAACCTAGTCCACTGGGTAATCAAAGATCCGGGAGGCCCGGCACCTCCATGGTGGCCAGCAAGGCCAGGGTTCTCAGAACTACTCAGCCTGTCGAATCATGCCCCAGTGCATCTTCCGCTGGGCCAAGCACACTTACTCTTTCAGAAGGGAGGCACGGTCATCCACCCCGCCCCCCAGAAGTTAGCCCTTGCAGCGTGGTTCCTGAACAAGTCACACTCCGGCATCTGCCACAAGCTAACCTAGACATTATACAAGGGGCTAGGAGCAATGCTACCAGGAGCCAGTACAAAAGCAAGTGGACTAGGTTTTGTCACTGGGCGGAATCAAAGGAGGTCAATCCATTGACCTGCAAGTTGGACGACGTGCTATCCTTTTCTGCACACCTCGCACACTCGGGGGTGCAGGTAGACAAATGCCACACCTATCTGACGGCCATTGGAGCCTCCAGGAACTCTGAGGAGGAGGTATTTTCATCCTCTAATCAGGTGGTTAAAAGCCACTTGACAGGCCGGACCAGGCTTTATCCGCCTATCAAGAAACCACCCCCAGTGTGGGACCTCAATGTGGTCTTGGCGCCCTGGCGCATAAACCATTCGAATCTATGTCTGCGGACATAAGACCAGTCACCATTAAGATGGCAGTACTGGTGGGCCTTGCCTCGGCACGCCGGATCAGTGAAATCCAGGCGCTGGTGGCTTCAGAGCCCTATACTACTTTTCATAAAGACAAGGTGGAGCTTAGAACTCACCCCTCATTCTTACCTAAGGTTGTCTCCGCTTTTCACCTAAATGAGGAGAAAGTGCTACCAATGTTCTTAGCAGAGCCCATGGATGACGCTCAGAGGGGTATTGCACTGTCCGGATGTGAGGCGTATGCAGAGATACTACCTGGACAGGACCAAGAGCTTCCGCAAATCAGATGCTCTCTGTCACCTTTGGTGGGTCAATATCTGGCGGTCGAGGCTTCCATAGCAAGGTGGATAGTTACGGCCATCAAGGAGGCGTACGAGGGGCAGCACAAACCTCTCCCAACAATTACGCATGCCCATGCAATCAAAGCTAAAGCCACAGTGGTTGCTTTCCAGAGGCACATCCCGTTGCAGGTTATCAGCAAAGCAGCTGAATGGGCTACTGGCCTCAGCCTTGAGCAAGCACTACTGCTAGGATTCTGGCTCCAGGTCGGACGCTGCATTTGGTCAGGCAGTGTTAAGGAACTTGTTTTCTTAAGAGAGCACCTCTCCACCCTGAGGCTACATTCAGTTGTACTCGCAGGTACAGTATGGAGGAAAGGGGATGGGACGTAGGAGTACAAGTTAAGCACCCTAGTGACTAATGTAGTCATAGTCCATAGTCCCCTTTACTCCATACGTCCCACCATTCCCTCACCTAATAAAACTTGAGTCATTGGGCAATGTTAATATTGTCGATGCGTCAAAGAGGACTGAGGAGTGGAGTCAGGGGAGCGCATGCTCCCAGGGATGCGCCCCAGCGCGCATCTAAATGTAAAGAGGAAGATGATTTTTCTGGTGCAATAGGTTCCGTCTCCCTTCTGTAGTGAGGGGACTATGGACAGATGATGCTGTGATTATCAACCCCAGGGAAGGTTAGAGCAGACCGGGGAAGAGTTCCAGAGGATGGAAGATGGTCCCCAGAAGGAAGAGTTGCTTAGCAGGAGGAAGCCTAAAGAAAGTCTAGGGAGAGCTGGTGTTACAACTCAATCTCAGGAATCCCTACCATGGACGAGGTTGACACACAGGAGGGAGCATTGTGAATTATCACCCTTTCAAAAGTAGACATAGTGGTTTCAGCAGAAACTGTTCCAGTGACTCAACTTGGGAAGGGAACGGCTCTTTCCACAGGTGCAGTTTTCATGAACCGGTTCCCAGGGCCTTGCACCCTGACCCAATGATGATACCAGGCTCTTTCTAAGACATCCACCTTCAATCCAGGAGTGCACGTTCTCAAAAGACGACTGCAGGAGGACGGGGAACCTAAACTAACATCTCCCAGCAGTTTTTGTCACAAAGGATGAAAAGTAATTCCACAGCAAACAATCATAATGCGGAGTGATTATCTCTCAGCACCCCTCTTGATGCCTGTAGCAGCCAACAGCCAAGCAGAAGATCCTGGTGGTAAACCGTGGGATGCAGCATTAAAAAAAAAAACATCCCAGAAATATTCCAAAGTAGAGGACTAGACCTAGAAGATGAGCAGAGTCAGAAATCCAGACAGGACTTCCAGTAGAAAAAAACCCAAACCTGAATATGCCTAAGCCACTGAACTTCGCAGGTATTGCCAAGTGAGGGATATAAAAATAGCCAAAACAAAAGGAATTGCCAGCAAATAACATCGATGAGCAGGTTGGCAGAGCTGCCATCACCAAGTTAAGGAACTACCAAGAAAAATTGAGCGTTGGGGCAGGCAAGAACCTAAACATCCCTGTGCAAGGGGTTGGCCAAAAGCTAGTGAGCCAATTCAAAAGGTGCTGAGAGCAGAGGGCCAGATGACCAACCATACTGGTTGGTCACTGGGACTGCTACTACACCAAATCCACTCCCGGAGGGATAGGTCAGTAAAACTATACTAGCCTAAACCAGTTACGTCAAGATGGACGCTGCTATGATGGGCCAAAGAACAGCCATTTTGAGCCCTCCTCATGGTCACCTAGACAAAGGTAAGCCCTAAAAAACAAATGTCCTGGAGCAGGATTTAAAATAGTGAGAAAAGGGAACCCACCCTAGTTATGAACATGAAGCTCCGAGAGGTTAGCCAAAAACCAACCAAGGTAGTGTGGCAAGGCAGAAGTAGGACTCGGACACTAAGATATATATTCCTGGATTTCCATTATCTTGTTTTACAATTAGTCTGACCTCTTGGCCAGCTTCAAAGAAAATAAACTAAAATAGTGAAAATGAACTCCAAGTGCCAAGTTCCCAATTCTAAATTCAAATGTTCAAGGAAAGGGTATTCAAGTCAGGATCAATCGTCCATAGCCCAAATCTTATACTAGCCTCACACATTTATTTAAAAATACAACACATACATCTAAAGGGTTCAACAACTAAAAAGATTCTGGACTGCTGCTTCTGTTCCAGGATTTCTCCCCTGGATATAAAGTTATTCTGCAATGGCTAAATATTCCAACTGTAGTTCCGAATAAAAATATTCCAACGTGTTCCGATATAAAACTATCTGTAATAGCTTAGCGCAGACATGGTATTTACTCAGAAGTTACGTCCGTCACGTCGTAGTTATATGTTTCATGTTGAGAGATAAATACTCGTGACTGATGGCATCACGTGATCATCAATATGTATACTACACTCGCCGATCGTGCTAATACTGGACTGCTCTCGCCTTCGATATTCTGCTGGGTGACGGTGTGTTCCCCGTCGCTCGAATGACTAATGACGTCAGTGGCTTTGCAACTAGGTATTGGCGAGTCAAGGACGGGACTAAGTGCACTGATACTATCAGTTCTCGTGTTACGAGCGTAATTTTCGTTGTCTCTCCTTGTGCGTCTCTTTTGGGCCCGGATTGTGCCCAGGGTACGTCCAACGCGCAAACATCAGTGAGTTAGTACTCGACGCTATAGCGATATCTTGTATGGTTATCTACTATGCAACGCTTAGTTGAGCTAGCATAAGAGTTGCCTGCAGTAGTGTATACAGAGGGAGGTAGACGAAGCGATAGGCACGCATAATAGTTGTGAATGGCATTGTATAAGGCCTTTTATGAGAACTCGAAGAGGTGGAGCACTTCGACACATTCGTCGAGATAGATAAACCCACAGCAGGTCTGGACTATCTACTGTGATCAGAGGACATAAGGTTCATGATGTGGAGATGAAGTGAGTCCTGACGATTCGCTCACACTGGGTAGGCCTTTCCAACTTCAAATTGCACCTTACGTTAAGAGAAGTCAGAGCTGCCACAGTCCCATCTTTCAACTGAGAGGAGTATGGTTATATTATTCACGGTATCTATTAGGTACATGGGTACGCACCGGGTAGTCATGTAATTCCTCGGTGCAGAGACTATGAGAGGCCTCAAGCGAGGTATGAGATGTTGTAGTAGACAGGCTATGGATACGACGACTAACCTCTTCGTAGTGGGTGGGCGTTCTTGACTCGCGTGAGGCGGGGATATATCGTGAGCATTGAGGTAACGTAATTTCGCTGACCGCATTGTTTCACACCTGGAAGGTTTCGAGCGGGCTGTATTGTAGAGTTAGTCGGTAGAGGGGCGTCATGCAGCGTAAGGTGTTGATATGTCGGTGGAGAGATAGATTGCGATATTAAGGTAGCGCATTTCCGGCACGTCTACGATAGGACCACAGTAGCAAGCAGTTGGTGCGTGTAGCACTGTTCGTGGTATGTGGAGAGTAGAGTAGATGGTAAGTCGGGCAGGTGGACAGATAGAATGAGCGATCGGAGGTGAGTCGTGCGGGCATTTCCGCGTCTTTTGTGTCGTGTTGGCGACGCTGTATGCTGGTATCCTACGCGCTCTCAGCGAGGATGGCTTAACGTATTGAGAGATCAAGATTGAAAGGCGATGGTTAGAGTTATGAAAGGTTGAGCCCATCAGATAGAGAACACGTTAGTTCACATCGCAATTTGCAGGTTTACCCTATATTAGAATCAGGGTCCGGTATCAACTAGGCCATAGGATGGGGCTGGCTCCGTCGGGCGTATCCTCCATTTGGGAGACGGGGGGGGGGCGGGAGCTTAGTTCCAATATACATTTATCCATAATATGCACCAAGGGTTGGTCATTCCCTTTGGTCAGTTCAATACCAAGTTACATCAATTAGGAGTTTCCAATTACCGTTCCCTAATAAGGGGCTTTGCACCAGTTTATAGTTGCTGCCTCAAGGCAGAACGTATGCTATGACTTGTTTCCCTGGCTAATGAAAGAAGCTTTTTTTATCTTCTTTGTGGTTTTGTAGATACTATGCTCACATTATATTTTAGATTGATTAGAAATCGATATTACCCAACATTTCCTTAATTGGGGGAGAATGAACCGATGGTCAGTTTTGACTCAATTGGAGTAACTAATTCTAGGGCACTCTGTTGCTTTCAGCTTACTAGGGGGAAGTCTTGAGCGAATGGAGGCCAGAGGCTTTGTCCTTGGCATCTAGATATATGAATTCACCTATAATCTAGGCAGCTTAGAAGTCTTAGATAGCATTTGCTACTGACCCGCTCCTTCCTTTGCCCGCACACAAATACAGACCTTTATATTTGTGCGAGGAGAGGAAAAAATCGAATCTCACCACAATTGTTATAGAGTTTTTCCATAGTTTAGTGTATCGACAGGTGCCCCCTCAATGAAGTTCCATCACAATTATAGTACATTTAATATCAATAGGTGGTATTTTTTCATATTTTGTCACACACGAAAATGTATTCAGAAGGTAGTATATGCCAACTAAGATAGAAAATATGTATATTTACATAGGTCAGTACAAAAATACAGAGATAACAGACTGCAAAAAGGGTAAGTACATTTCGAGATGCAACCATGATATAGGAAAGGAAAACCTAGAACAACCGAACAATAGCCTACCTTAGAATTACAAATGCCTTAGAGGAATGGGGCTGTTGCAAAGTAACAGGAGGCCACACAATGTTTTTTTCAAAGAATGGATGGATAACTAGCTAAATTTTGTCGGAAACGGTAGTGTAGATATGAGAGGCGGAGCACGCCTTATGTTGTACCTAGGGTATAGAAGATGCAGATAACGTCGGTTGCTGTTGTTTGAGTCGTAGAGTCGTAGTCATATCAGATATACGAATCAACTAGTATGGTGATAAGTTCTATACCAATGATAGCACTGACAACGAGGATGCGATAGACTGAGGTATTAGATCGCTTACGTTTGCTGTGAGCCAGGGTAAAGAAGTAGTATAGTTATGTGGAGCGTAGAAGATTACATTGTAGTATTATCTAGGTCTGACGCTATTGAGATGTATCGTCTGAGCTAGATCGCACAAGAGCCGCGGAGGTGAGATCGAGGCTAGAGTCAGTAGATACCGAGACTTGGGTAGGTTGGCGGTTGAGCACGGGTAGATATGAGTCAACGATCAGGTTGGTTAGTCACTGAGTGGGTTATAATCATGTGATATGGTGAAGTAAGATTCAAGTGGAAAGTCACGAGTATCAAGATGTGCCATAGAGAGAGGTAGGAAGAGCCGCATTCAGGCTAGTATATAATACGGGTACGCGCGGATGGTTAGAGGCAGAGTCGAGATAGATCAGCGCTATGCGATGCGACGGACAATAGCTATGACATAAAGTCCGGGCACGTGATTATGTTGGAAAGGATCATAGCGTTTGAGGGTAGTGGCAGTAATAGCGTGTGCCGTGGATAATTGTGATATTATTGAGAGGTTTGGCGATTGGAGGCATACTCACGTAGTGGCACGAAGATACGTGAGTTCGGTTGTGCAGATACTGTAGATTCACAGCGATGATATGCATATTTTTGCTGATCTCGTTAGCCTCGTACTGTAGATGATAACTCTGGTGGGTGACGCATATGATGAGTTGAGTTATAGTTTTATGGTTAGAATACATTTAAGTGCTAAATTTCCCTCAAAATAGGTGAGTCCCTCGCAGCTTTGCTGAATTTCTGAGGGTTTATTTTATAAGTACCACATGCAGGTACTGGTGACGAAAAGCAGCTCGAGAGGTCTAGTTGCGTGTTATATGGGACGCAAGCCTAGCTGTATTGTTCTTGTGCATATTACAAGCCAGAGAGCTCGCTCGGCTGATTTGGATGAGGAGAGTAGTTGGCGTAACGCTCGTCGTGGGGTATGAGTGGCGACTAGGAATGCTCTGGAGCAACACCATAGGGCAGTGACAAGAGCGGCGAGTGGATGAGGACGAGCTGTAGGATACGCGTGAGGTAAAGTATTAGTCCGTCTAGTAGCGTGACCCAAGAGCGAGATGGTCATATGACGGCGATTGGTGCAGCCTCAGATAGACAGCGGGTTCGCGAGCGTGGAAGCGACTTAATAGGATATTCATATAAGCAGTAAGGATATGCGTACACGTGATCAAACGGATGAACTGTGTCTCAGCATTTGCCGATCGAGAGGAGCATGGAGATGTGGAGCACGCAGTAATGGTACGATGTGCGTGCATGAGGCAGATGCAGTGCACACGACTATCGAGATAGTCGTAGAAAGAGGGGTGGTTTAAGATGTGGGCGACAGTGCCATGTGAGTGCATATATTGATCAGTAGCGAGATGATACGGACGAGTTATAGGGTAGCGATACTGCCTGCTTGATGGAGAGATCTGGTACGAGAAGACAAACCTCGAGATTCGAATGAACAGAGGTTGTACTACAATAGGTGGAGAGTTCGTCATTGAGTCAGTTGGGGATGAGGAGAGTGTACGAGCGTTTAGCGCGACTTAAGCGCACGTACTGTCGAGGTCATAGGTATTTCCTGTCGTATAGCGATTTGTTTGGAGTATCTGTCTTGGTGTCAGGGTATACCTATTTCCTTCATGGTGAGATTCTCGTGGTGAGAGTAAGGATGTAGTGTGAGCGGTGTGCGATGCAGAGCATATAAGCATTAGAACAGGACCGCCACTTGAAGATAGTGTGAACCTAGATATGGATTGGGATGCATTACGGGTCCGAAGATGGGTTAGAACTTGTTAGCAGAGGGTTTCATGAAGGCTAAAACAACGCGGTCTGGGTTCCAGGTTATTTTATTAGCCCGAACATAACCCGTTGCCCACATACTTTTATTCTCGGCCTCAGTCGGTTTAATCGCATTCTTTGTGGTAAGTCTTCTGTTTTACTTTGTGTGGCAAACCAGTAGATTGCATGATTGTGATACTGCTGTTATGCTGTTCACTGTCTTTTGGCGGGCTTCTAAAAGAAGCCCTTCTTTGGCGCCTGGGTGTCTAGGTGGGCTGAATGTGAGGAGGGGTGTAGTCACCCCCTGCACAGGGTCTCTTGAACCCAACGTCACACTTTGGTATCGATTGGCTAGGTGGTTGTCGCGACAACCCCCTGCTCGATGATTGACAGCCAACGAGTGAATGGGGGATTTGCGCAATAAAAGGCAGGCATCTCTTGGCTGGAAACTCAGAGTCGCATCTGGAGCGGCACAGGAGACCGAAGAGAAGTGGAGAAGAAGATGGCTCGGCTGCACCCCCGAGTCCCGTGAAACCCTGCGCAGTCCTGATGTCTACCTTCAACGACAGAGAAGATCCAGTCGTGTTCTTCCTACTTATGTAGTGGTAAACCAGCTCATCTTCACAGCCAAGGATCCTCTCGTGTCGAAATTCGCGCACACACGTATGTCCGATAGCCACTCGAAAGATTCCCTTCCGTTAAAGGAGGCGCAACTTTTCCGCCGTCGCTGCTGCAGGCTCATCGCCTGGGTATGCATCCACTTCAGACGTCTTGTCTCCCACGACTAAAGCTCCAGGAACATTAGTGCTGGCAAAACTACTCATAACAACCTGCCGTGCACACATCTCACACGAATAAGTACTGTGTCGCTTGAGGATGGGTGTAACACATCTTCCTAGCAAAGCTTGTCCTTCTTTCTTCTGTCATAACTTTGCCTCCTGCTCAGACAATTATAATTACTTCTGTCAACCTTGGATCATGAACTTTCTAACCTGTGATCCCGAAGCAGGCACCGTTGTTCACTTGACATGGCGTCAGGCCTATTGACTATCTTTCTTGTTGAACGTGCCCTCTGATTCTCTCTCTGCTTGACAAATGTATCCTATGATTTTTCAATCCAAGCTCTCTGTTTAATTCATGTCAAAAAGGTGTTGAACTAAGAGTACATGTCTTCCGCGGGTACGCGTATCTTTAGTAAGCCAACCTGTCATTACCGTCAAATGGATCGCAATATGTACGCCTCCGGTAAATCTTTTTTTCTCATCACCGGTCTGTCAAATCCTAAGGTACTTACCTGAATTGTTCAACACAAGGGAATTGGGTCGTTGTGTGTAGTATATTTTCGGTGGTTTTAATTTAATTGAGGTGAAGGTGTTTTTGTAAACAAATGGTCAAAAATTAATTACTTTTACTTTTTAACCAAAAAACTTGAGTCAGTTTTTTGAGTCACAGTAAATTGTGTTTTGTGTAAATCTCTACTACTCGCTCAATTCTGTCTTGAGAGAGTCTGGCTGCTCAGCTCACTGCTAAAAACTTTCATGTTAGTCAGGCTTGTATCCAAAGGTGGCAACTTGTTATTGCCACTCTGTAGTCTTAACTCAAGTTAAGTTTAGTCTGGTGCAGTGAATCTGTAAGGACTGAAGTAGGATTCTGCCCAACAACAACTAAGCAAAAAGCCAGGGTTTTTCTGGCTTTTCGGAAGGGCCAGTACTGAGTTTCCGCTTTACTCAGAAGGCAGGGGCAGTACAGTGGTACCTCTTAGTGCATCTCATGCAGAGCAATCGTATGTTATGCGATGAGATGAATGTCGGATTTCATCACTGCGCATCAGCACGCTCTCGCGTCGCTTCTCTTCTAACAGTATGCTGGGGTTGCAAGATGATGAGCCATAGCGAATAAGAACTTGTGATATCGAGGAAGAGGAGCTGTGCATTGTAGTTGACGCGAAGAGCGCGCACTAGCTACTATCGGAGGATATATGAGTGCAGGGCATCGCTACTCGATAGTGCATGTACTCGGAGCGTGCTCCATGTAGTGTGGTGGCGCGCGTAACGATTAGGTTTGAGAGGAGCAGTATCAGCGATGTGTGTGGTAGTAATAGGGTTTACATTTAATCTTAACGGCGTAGCGAGAAGGGACAGTAGTGTGTACCGGAGCTTTTGTCGTAGATACAGAGAATAAGCGACGGCCAGATGTGAGGAGAGCCAGAGCATTGATTAGATATTACGCCTGGAGTCGTAGGGTCGTGGACGTATAACGGTGTACCTAGGCAATTTGCAGGGGAGTGAGAAGAGGGAAATATAGTCGTGTTGTCACAAGCATAGTCTACGTATAGAGCATTGTTGCTGTTTGGAGTGTACTGGACCTGGTAGCTGTATGTATGGGTTTCGTCGGATCGCTTAGCCGTGACACGAGTCACATTTTATTATAAAGGGAACTGGTCTTTGAGCAAGTGACCATTATATTATTCTATAAGATCGGAGAGCCCACAGGCTCTAGAAGATATAGAGTGACAGAGCTCTTTGGATTAGTGCGGTCGTAGCGAACAATGCGCCGATGCTGATTATGACGTAGGAGGCTGATAGATGATCGATATTTAATGTATGGTGGCGTGTTCTTGTATAACGATAACACGATGATAGTGGTGTGAGTTTAGAGTTCATATTCACGAATAGATTGAGAAAGACAAATTCCTTCTACGTTAGATCTAGTCAGTCGAGAGGATGTAGAGAGTAGTCGATGTGACCTATCTATTATTGGAGCTTGATCTGTCTTAAGAGGGGATGGCGAGTGCTGAATAGCCAGCTGCTACGTTACGTAACTCAGAGATATCAATACGGGCTGTAGTAGGATAGAGAATTGATGTTGTATCGACTTATATTATATTATGAAGACGTGAAGGAGAGCTTAAGAGGTGTTCTAGTAAGAGCTACGGTGAGTATCCTACGGAGAGGAGACGGTATAAGGAATCTGGGAGCTCGCAGATTAAGCGATGTACGGGTGAGTTGCGCGGAGTGGATGGGCATCTGCATGACCGGGTCAGCGTAAGTAAGAATCGCTCGAGATTGAAGCATTGCGGTCGTATAGTGTTCGGCTGAGCGCCTAGATGATGAGTGTAGCCTTGTAGATGACTATAGGGCTACTCGGGTTGGATTTACTGTAATATCGTCGACTATTATATACAGTATGTTAGATTTTCGACAGGAAGGCTAAAGGTAGGGAGCAATGCGTTGCCAGAGCGAGCGGATCTACGGTGCGCGGAGGGAGGCGTTGTGTAGTCGCTGTGAGATGATTGACGGGACACGGTGAGATTGACAGTACGTAAAGAGAATGTTATGAGGATTGTGGGGAATAGATACTGAAATATACGGGTTTCTGTTGGAGTGCAGGTATAGGATGCAGTGAAGAGGGTGGACGTTAGGCATTATTCGGACGATAGAGACATACCATGATAGAAGTACTGATCCGTATCGTGTCGCAGATTCGTGGATTATATAATGTCGCAAGTTGATTCTAGTGGTTGTAGATGTTTTATAGCTTGTGCATATCTATCTATCCAATTCGGCGCATATGGAAGACTGGATCCGTGAGTGATGTAGTTGTGATATGGAGGATGCTTATTCACATAGTTTTTTCATGGTTAATGCGCATGAAATATCAGGGATCTCAGGCTGAAGTATTATACGATTGTGCATTTCGGGTCTGAGAGGATTAGAGTGTGATATGCATTTGTAATCACAGCCTCAGAGAGCATTAAGCATTCACTGACAGCCTGGTCTATCGTTAATGAGCGCGGGCAATGTAGAATATTCTGTGTCAGAGTTGCACAGGTTTTGACATTTTTCCAAACATCATTTGGCCAAGAGCCAAAAGTAGCTTTTAACTGGTTGGTTTCAAGGCTAGGCCGGGATCTACTATCGAGGAAGCAAGAGGCTAAATAGTCTCCAGGGTGGGCCCACTCAAGTTCTGGAACCCGGTCACTTTCAATTATCTCTAGGGAAATCGCTTACGGTGCAGTTTCTACAGAACTCAACTTAGACTTTAGTGGTTCTTCTATTCCATTATTTAGCAAAGTCAAAAGTAGAAACTGGGATATCTAAGCATTCCCATACTTGGCCCAAATTTACCTGTAAATCCTATTCGATTAAATCAAACTCAGGGTAATTTCCTTCATTGGGCTATGTTGGAAATTATTAAATTACTCACCGTAGTGGCTTAAACGTACTGCATATGCATGGGCGCCCTTCCAAAGGGCGGGAGACGAACATCCTTCACAAGAAAAAACATTCTTCCCCTTTAAATTAGAGGCCACGGGGGCGGCCTACGAGCATGCGCTATCCTACTCCGCCTCCGCGCACACACATCCCATTGAGCGTCGACATATAGATTTAACATTGCTACTGACACCAGTATTCTTAGGGGCGAAAGTTTGGTGGGAATGTATGGAGAAAGGGGACAAGAGACTGAGTTAACTTAATGAATTACTCTAGTCCTCTCCTTTTCTCCATACTGCCATGGCGATTCAACTGAGTGCAGCTCAGGGTGGGGAGGAGACACTGCTCTAAGAAAATAGGTCCTGAGAACTCGCCTGTCTGAAATCCCCATCAATCTAGAGCCGCGCATCCAAACTGCTATATGCTTGCAGACAAGCCCAGGCGAGTGGCCCACGTGGCGCTCTGCTTATATCTTTGCCAAGGGAAGATGGCGCTGGAATGAGATGGCCATTGCCTTGGCCCTGACGTGTGTGGATCATATTGGCCAGAGCGTCCTTTGCTGGCCCTCAGATTTGCTCTTGATGGCAGAGAACATCCAGCAG